>JACXGK010000327.1:0-110987 GCA_016801125.1 Novumbra hubbsi
TATATATTAATATAATATATATTATTAAATATATATATAATATATATTAAGCCGAGGCTAAGGCTGCGTTAAACGTTTAAAATGAATCGCGAGGTTAACGCGTTAACTCCCCAAGCTGAACATTTGGCTTCATTTGCTTTGTTTGTCATACACTAGCCAGTCCTGCATTGTTCCATTTTGGTCCGTTTGCCAAATATTTCTTCTTTGCTTTTTGTTACTTTTACCCCTACTGACCATTTTATGCTGGTGATATGCCACCACATTTCTGTTATTAAAGTGTTTAGAAAAATAGATGTTAGCCTCTGCCTGTATGTAGCTATAACCGCTCGTCGCAAAGCTAACGCACCTGTCAACCAAGTGATGCAGTATTTGTGGTTGAATGTCCAATCAGAGGGAGTCAGGGAGTAATTCTAAAGCGTAGCTAGGGTAAAGTGCTTCACACAGCCTCATATTTTCACCTTTGACTATTTTAAACGGCAACCTTTACATTACTGCTATGCGGCCACCCCTCTCCTCTGTCTGTAGTTGACAAGCTCCTCAGCACCGAGGACGGAGGTGGCATTTTCGACGACCCTCCGGCCATCACCGAGAGCGTGCTGAGGCTGCAGGACCACGACGATGAGGATGACTTTGATGCCCTGTCACGTGAGTTTACAGCACTTACTCTACGTTAAAGTGTTAGTCGAGTCCTGTTCTTAGTCTAGTTCTGTGTATTAGCTATTTGTTTTTAGATGTTGTGCATACTGTTTGTTGGATTGCAGCAGGGGGTCCAGACAGCCCAGAGTCCGGTCCAGCAGAACCTCTGCCTGCCATGCAGGACCAGACGGAGCAGACCACGTTGGTGCACAACGAGGAGGAGGCCTTCGCCCTGGAGCCCATCGACATCACAGGTCAGACATCACAGGTCTCTCCCACGCCCACCAAGAAACCATGACTGTCAACTTAATCAGTACAGCTTTGTAGCAGCACAGCTTAGTAGTCAACTTCTGCTGCGCACTAAATGTTCAATACAGAGAGTGCTTGGCCCTTCAAGGTGTCCAGCCTCGGGTCCTACTGTCGCCTTGGAGTTGAACGTTTAACCCAACTTTTTGTGCCTCGCAGTTAAAGAAACCAAGGCCAAGAGGAAGAGGAAACTGATTGTAGACAACCTGAAGGAGCTGGACAGCAAGACCATCCGTGCCCAACTCAGCGACTACTCCGACATCGTGACCACGCTGGATCTGGCGCCGCCCACCAAGAAGCTGATGATGTGGAAGGAGACTGGTGGTGTGGAGAAGCTCTTCTCCCTGCCGGCACAGTCTCTATGGAACAGCAAGCTTCTCAAGGTAACCGGCAACCATGATGGCTTTCCTTTGCTAAGTATAGGTCCAGATGTGCAGAAATGATAGTGGTAAAAACAACATATAGGGACATAGTAATTAAGTAAATTTCTTAAATACTTTACTGCCTCTGATCAAAGGGCCTGGTACATAAATGATCGATTCATGTACACATCACACAAGTATATTTAAAAGCAAAGAAATTGACAGAATGCAGTATTGTCCAGCTGTTTTTTACAGTTAAAGGCAACTGGCTGTCGGAGAAATAAGGGCTTTGTGCCGGGATGTTGTAGTCACTGTTGTGCCATGATTTGCAAATTGCACATACAGTTAATTTAGGAATACATATTGCAAAGAAAAGACTAACTTTCTTACACTCTCCATGTCAATGTTTTTCTTTAGATGTTCACTCGCTGCTTGACCCCCCTTGTGCCAGACGAGATGAGGAAGCGGAGAAAGGGTGGAGAGGCTGACAGCCTGGATGAGTTCCTGAAGGACCTGGAGAATCCGGAGGTGCCCAGAGAGGAGGCTATGCAGAGGGACATCATCGGTGAGACGCATGGCAAACCAGTCCACCAGTAACCACTGCCCCATCAGCGCTTCCTAAACCAATATGGCATGCCACCAATGCGGAGGAGTAAAGCACATACACGTAATGAGTTGCAGGCTTACTTTATTACATTTTCAGATTTTTTTTGCCAAGACGTAAGAGCAAGTCCACAACAACTAGCAGAGGAACTCCTCATTCAGAACATGGAGCTGGTGCTTTTCCACAGATAGGAGTCCCAGAAGGGAGTAACTGTTATGTTTAATGATAGATGGCATACTTTAACCACTCAGAACAATTTATTGATATGATAATAGCTTATATATTCGCAAGTAACCACTTTACTTTCCTCTCGGCAGAGCTGTCAGAATTGGAACTCATGGCTTAAATTACGCTTTATATGCCGTGGTAGAGTCAGTTAGGCTTGGATATTTTCAGTTATTCCCTTTTTAAGGACAATTGAACTGCACCAGTGAAACAAACTGACTCCCAATCATATTTGAGCTCCTCGTCCTCTGATCATCCACCACATTTTGCTGGCACACCAGCCACCGTGCACTTTTAAATGTTATTTTTGTGTGTTTTGTTGTCTGTTCTCCAGACCAGACTATCTTGGAGGAGCCCAGTTATCTTCAGGCGTCAGCCATGGAGGGAAGCAGGACAACTCTGGACGAGTCAGTCATGCCCCCTCCTTCTTCCACAAGCAGTCAGAAACCCAAGTCCCAGGACACCGAGCCAGCCCTTCCTGTGAGTGCATTTTATATTTATTTTTTAACCCTATTTTAGCCATGGCTACCGGCATTTGTAGTGTGAGTTGACAAAAGGCACATTTTCCCTCATTTTTAAATGTAAATAATAATAATAATACATTAAATGTATATAACGCTTTTCTATAGACCCAAAGACGCTTTACATTTGATACAGACCAAGCCACATGCTAATTTAATGAGTAGACCATACACAGACAATGAAAAGAAAAGGACTCGGACGAGACGAGGGGAAGGGGAGGGACTAGGGGAAGGCTTGTGTGAACAGATGAGTCTTTAGGCGGTTGATGAAGATGGTAATAGACTCAGAGTCACGGACGGATTGCGGATTGTGAGTTCCACAGCCTTGGAGCGGCCCTAGAGAAAGCCCTGTCCCCAAAGCTACGTAGCCTGGACCGGGGGATTATGAGGTGGCCAGCTGTCGAAGAGCGCAGTAACCGATTGGGCTGGGGATTCGGGAATAAGATTGGAGAGGTATGGTGGAGCAAGCTGATTTTGTAGGTGAGCAGAAGAATTTTATAGTCAATGCGCTGGGGAACAAGGGAGCCAGTAATGTTCTCAGAGAATAGGGGTGATGTGCTGCCAGGACTTTGTGTGGGTGAGGAGTCTGGCTGCTGAGTTTCGGACCATTATGGAGACGAAGAGTTGATGCCTGAAAGAAGAGAGTTACCGTAGTCGAAGCAGGGGGAGATGAGTGCAAGTATTAAGGTTTCAGCTGTGGTACGGGAGAGGGAGGCCTTTAGCTTGGCAATATTGCGGAGATGAAAGAAAGCGGATTTGACTGTCTGTTTTATGTGGTGTTCAAAGTTGGGGGAGGAGTCCAGAATGACACCAAGATTGCGTGCTTGAGGAGTTGGAGAGACAATTGTGTCAACAATGGTGAGAGTAAAGGTGCCTGTTTTGGTGAGGGTGGATTTAGTACCAATAAGTAATAGTTCTGTTTTATCACTGTTGAGCTTTAGAAAGTTATGCTGCATTCATGTTTTTATTGTTGATAGGCAGGATTCAATGTGGACCAAAGGTGGGTTGGTGAGAGTTCTGGTACTGAGGTAGATTTTAGTGTTGTTGGTGTAGCAGTGGAAGTTTAGTTTGAAGTGACGCAGGATCTGACCAAGGGGGAGGATGTAGATGATGAGGAGCAAGGGGCCCAGAACAGAGCCCTGGGGGACACCCTGTGTGACCATATAAGAGTCAGAATTAGAAGAATCTGACAAAATTATGAATTTCAGTGTCAAATGCAGCAGGATAAGGATGTTGAGGGCATCAGCAGAGATGAGGTAATTGATAACCTTGAGGAGGGCAGTTTCGGTGCTGTGGATCGGACGGAAGCCAGACTGAAGTGGTTCAAATAAACTGTTGTTGATTAGGTGGTGTTGCAGTTAAGAGGCAACAGACCTTTCGAGGGTTTTTGCGATGAAGGGGAGGTTGGAGATAGGGCGGAAGTTATGAAAATTGGTGGGGTCAAGACCAGGTTTCTTTAAAATGGGGGTGACTGCAGCAGTTTTGTAGTTTGAGGGGACAGTGCCATGGGAGAGAGATTGACTAATTGAGTGATGTATGGACAGAGAGCAGGAAGGCAAGCCGTGATGAGAGATGCAGGAAGGGGATCCAGGGTGCCGGTAGTGGTTTTTGATGAAACAATTCTTTTGGAGATATATTCTGAAATGTGCATTTCCTTATCATTTACAAGTTTAAATAAAGAGTTATACTGTTTGACATCAAAGCAGACTAGATTAAATGCATGTGTTCAATTTGGCTACTTAGTTGAAAATCAATTGAAATTACAGGAACGTAAATTAACATGAGAAAGACATGGTAGGCTTGAAATTTAGTTGATAATCTGTGTGGAGTTGGAACGTAGGAATCACAGTGCCATGCTGTCTATCAATACATCAGGGGCTGTATTCCCAAAATATCTTAAGGCTAAAAGTAGCTCTTAACTTGCTGATTTAAGAGAAAAACAATTGGCATGTCAGCCCTAATTTAAGGACTCCAAAATGTTTGGTATTTCACAAAGCGCTCAAATGAGCTCCTTAATCTGTTAGAGGTAGTTAAGAGGACTTCAGATTCACTAAAGCCAAATCACAAACCATAAAAGGACTACTACATTTTAGAAACATTTAATGATACTGAGGTTTTAAAGAGGTTTCGTCTTAATTGTGAGGGCATTGTGATCTTTGTTAGGAACCTATACTGCTGTTTGGGAGTCATCCTAGTGGTAGGATAAAATGTTTTGTGAATACGGCCCCAGAAGAGATACTTTTTTTTTCAGCACAGACTGAGCTTTGCTATGTTTTGCACAATGTATTAATTATTTTTGCTATACGATATTGAGAATCCTATATTAACAAAACAATCTGTTGACATGAAGCTTACGGAAATACAATTTTAGTAATACATGTTTTGTTTTCAATTGGAATCAGACTTCAGGTCATAATATAACTGGATAGTTCAAAACAAACCCGCTACATAGCCCTGTTGCCTCAAGCAGAAGCTAGCTGATGAATATGTACATCAGCTAGCTTCTGCTTGCTGATGAATATGTACAATTGTATTGGAACAAACATGACTAACAACAAACATTCTTATACATTAGGGTTGTTGAGATATTAGGGTATGTAGCGCCTTACGTATGTATATGTGTATCGAGGCTTTGTAGTTGAGAATGTATTACTATGGCAGTAATATATAAAATATGTAAATGGTTTTATATAAATTCATATATGTATTTTTTTTTTAATAATTCCAAACTACTATAGGCATACATCCTCAACATCAAAGCCTTGATCCGGTGGTAGGAATATGGGGGTACATTTTGTGTAAACAGCTCAAGAGGTTTTGATTATTCTCATTAAGGCAGCGGCAACAAACTCATTACATATAAATCCTTATAAAAACTATTACTGCGTCAAGATGTTTGAACTGCCTACATTTTTTTTCTCCCTCCTTACTCAATCTTCCCAAGCTAACTCGCTAACTTCCTCAGACATTTTCCCCCTCTCTGTCCACTCAGATGGGTACTCTGGAGCAGGCAGCCAACCATTCAGGGGTGTCCCAGCAGCTGGATGTGACTGTAGAGCTGCCCCCCGAGGACATCACCAACCTCAACCAGTTCCCCGATCTGGACCTGATAGGGGAGAAGAAAGACAAGAAAGACGGAGAGGAAGAATCAGAAGAAGAGGTGAGATATAGGCTAAGGTTTTAATGACATGTTAGCAAAGGCTGTGGCTCACCTGGACGTGTGCTGGTGACAGCACATCCATTCAACTGGGTCGACATGTACTTTCTTTTCCTGTCTTCTATTTTCTTGTTTATTGGCCAAGATGTTCAGTACATGGTGTTAAGGTTGTGTGTGTTCCATGGTAGGATGAGGATCAGGCTGGAGACCAAGACCAAGAAGAGCGGAGGTGGAACAAGAGAACCCAGCAGATGCTCCACGGCCTGCAGGTACGTCACAGGAGATTTGTCAAGAACAATCCAACACTTCTGACCACAGGGTTCTCACAAGGTCCATGAAGTGCGTAAAGCACTTGAATTTGGTTCTTGGAAATGTCAGTACTTCAATACCTATAAATTCACAATTTATCAAAGAAAGTCCTTAAAGTAATTGAAATACACTGTTCAAAACAATTAAGGGAACGTGCAATCGTCACCTTATAACACAAAGGCAATTAACCTTCCGAGAAATCAATCTGTCCAGTGAGGAGTGCTTGGCAGGGCTGTAGAAGGCCATTAACCCAGCAGCAGATCTGCTATCTGGTCCTTTGTGCAAGGAGGAACAGGAGGAGCACTAACCCTAACCCTACAAAAAAATGATCTCCAGCAAGCTATCGGTGTGCATGATTTGGACCAAACTGTCAGTAACTGACTCCTTGCACAAAGGGTGGCATGAGGGCCCAGTGTCCTCTATAAGGATCTGTGCTCACAGCCCAACTTTAATTGTTATTCCCCAGAGAACACCAGGATTGGCAGGTCCGTTCTCCTCACAGAGGAGAGCAGGTTCTCACTTATCACATGATACAGATGTGTCTAGAGATGCCGTGGTGAACGTTATGGTGCTTGCAACATCATCCAGCCACCGGTTTGGGGAGGGGGTTTTCAGTGATCGGTCTGGGGAGGCATATTCTTGGAGGGTCATAGACCTCCAAATGCTAGCCAACAGTATCCTGAATGATGTTTCGTACTGGGATGAAACCTTCGTCCATCCATTGTCAGAACCTATGCTGGTGCAGTGGGCCCTGGGTTCTTCCTGATGCAGGACAATGTCCGGCCACATGTGACTAGAGTGTGTAGGCATTTCCTGGGTGACGAAGGCATTGATGCCATTTACGGGCCCCCACGTTCCCTAGACCTGAGATGCCCCCCTAGACAACATCCACGTTTCATCATGAGGATGTCTAGACGTCGTCAGGAGTGCATACAGGCACATGGGGGGCCATACACACTACTGAGTCACATTATTAGTTGCCATGACGAATTTCACGCTAGTTGGAACAGCCTGTAATTGTTGGTTTGAGTTTGAATCCAGCCCTCAATCGGTTTTTATTGTCCGTTGTAATGTCATTTTGTTTGTATATTAAATCATTTGGTTTGTTAATATATACTTTTTTTTTTTATTAATGTTTTCCTTTTTTCGTCAAATCCTATAATCGGAAAAGGAATTCTTAAACGTGACCTAACTATTCTTTCCGTCCCTTCATCAGCGGGTCATGGCTAAGACCGGGGCCCAGCAAATTGGCCTGCTTGAGCTGTGCCGAAACAACAACAAAAAGCAGGCTGCCGCCAAGTTCTACAGCTTCCTGGTTCTGAAGAAACAGCAGGCGGTGGAACTCAGCCAGACAGAGCCATACAGCGACATCATTGCCACTCCCGGAGCTCGCTTCCACCTCATCTAGAGACTTAACACTGGCTGGTTTTATTATAAACTGTTGTTTTTTATTGTTTGTATATGATGTGTTATTTTGTTCTTCTCTGTTCTTGTGCATTTTATTTTATTTTTTCCTTGCTCTTTTGCCTTTCATGTTATAAGGATGTTTTTTATTTTTAAGGTCAGTGGCGATTGGTTGAGAATGAAGTCTCTGAATTACTATTGGTAGGGTTATCGTAAGCAGTCTGTCATTGGTTCCTGTTATCCAATGAAAGCACTGTATTTTGATAGAATGTGAATGATCGTCCAATCATGTTGTTTTCAGAGACTCTATTTCTCTCAAATAAAAACCAAATCATGTTTTATACCCTTTAGCCAAAAGGAGCGGGTAGTATCAGTTTAGGTTTTGAAATTTTACAAAGAAGGTACAAAGAAGTTATTTACATACACCAGAAATGTTTTCTTGTATCTTGAGCACCAGTTCTTAATTGTCTTTTATAAGTGCTTGATTCCCAGACTATGTTATTTACAAATATTTCTATTTTAAATTGGTCTTAATTGTGGGGATTGCAGAATCGTGTAGAGATAGAAAGTATCCCAACTTATTGCATGCTCCTTTTTTTTTATTAACTTTTATTACATGTAACTGCTCCTGAAATTGCATTTTTTTGGCATTACTTGAATTCCCTTTTTGAGTCACTTTTGGCTGTTACATGTTAGTACCAGGCTAGGCTGATTCTTTGTCCACGAATCTGGCCCATAGTAATAGTTAAAATAAATGTTGTATAAACAATTTCTTTCAGTTGGTAATTGTTTTACCCAAATCAGATTTAATGCTGCATCATTTTAGAAAGTTATCATTGCTTTCAAATTCTGACTTTTGAACCAACTCTATTTTGGTCTGATTTTGTGGACAAAGATTAAGCCTGGTCCTGAACTAAAAATCTCAATTGAGCTTGGTATTTGGTCCAGGATAAGCTTTGATCCGTGTCTGTTTAACTGGCCCACTGTTCATCAACTCTAATACAGTTGACTGTTAAGTAATTTTTGGTGTGTAATACAGCAATCTTTATTTGGTATTTATTAGCCATTTGACACATGGGTTTTGATCCAATGATCATTTTAGTGGGAACTATCACCACTTAGCAAGTCTGAATTCACTACAGTGCATAGGACTCTAAACTTTTTTGCTTACCTTTGTACTCAAGACATTTTTGATAGTTTGGATAAGTTATTGGGGATTTTCTAATGGTTTATTCTATCATAGCAACAAAGCACATTCACACTAATTCTGATGACCCTTTTGCCAATCTGTACTTAAAAATAAAAACATACATTTTGATATCCACTTATTCTATTGAAATTGTATATCACGTAATGTTTCAGTGCATTCCTTTTGAACCACGTGCCTGTAAACTTGCATTGTCCCTTTTTTGTATAAAACCCTAAATGACATCTTGTAGATACTGCCGCCAAATTGTATCCTTACACATTGAGACTGATGCCATGCTTGTAGTCTTGAACCCCAGCAATTGTGTTTATGTTACTTTTCTAATTAAACATACTGTTTCAACAGTTCATGGAAATTCCGATGTTTTTCATTGATTGTTGAGTCAGTGCATTCAAAAATAGTTAAGGCTATGGTAAGAAAAGAATGAATGGGTTTATTAAACACTTGTTATTGTTAATACACCATTAACATAGCTAGAAAGGTTAAACAACAAGCTGTTCCTAGTTCAACATTGGTGGAGAAAACATTGATGTATCCAACAAGTTTAGTTTGTGGGATGCACATTATCTAACAGTTGTTAACAATGATCATTTTTGACATCATAAAAAGTTATGAAACATGCAGACAATCTAGTTTTCTATGGGTTGGGAGTTGGGTTGAGGGACAGAGCTTTTTTGTGTTTCCGATGCCGACTGCGTTTCTTTTCCCCTTCAGTCTTTTTAAGTGGTTGTGTCGGTGGCTGTTTTTTCTTCTTCTTGAGGCAACTGAGCGGGTTAGGGTTGGATATTTTCCTCTTGCGCTTCTTGCCCCGACGCTCTCCATCCTGCCCGATCCCCTGCACCACCTTCAGGCTGTCGATGTTCTGTTGTTGGGCTGGGGTCACCATCTCGCCCAGTGCCACGGCCTGCACCTGATTCACTGAACACTGGCTGGGCTTGTCCAGCACTATGGTGTTGAGGACTATGTACAGGAGAGGCACGCCTGGGATCTTCTTCAGACCCGCAGTCACCTCTTGGTCCTACATTAAAACACCAGACAGAACCAAGTGGATCGGTCAGAGTATCTGGTCAAGGTCAGATGTGTTTTGAAAACATTACATTGAAAATCACTTAAATGGGAGAGTATTTTACTTGTCTTTAACCCCGTATTAGATGAACGAGGTAAATTAACAATTGAATCCATTGTGTACCTGTGTGGCAACAAAGTAGTGGTGAGGATTGGTCTCTTCCAGCATGGACAGCAGACACTCTGAAGCAGCAACGGGGTTCTTAAAATGTTTGCAGTTCCTGACCTGAAACCTCTGCAGGATGAGTTTGGCACCATAGAGCTCCTTAATTGATTCAAGTTCTTTCATTGCACAACTGTGGAAAACGGAGAAATGTTTTCAGAAATTGTTAACGTCAATGGATAGAGAGTGGTGAAGAATAAAACATTTTCTAAGAGCACGAAGCCGGATTCGATCCTATGCTGCAGTGCCACAATATAGGTGCACCAAATGCAGTGGCTTATTCGCAAAGAAACACAAATTCAACATCATGCCTTGTGAAAAGAAGCAACTGAAAACCCCACTCACTTTGTGGTACAAAGCTGCACCTCTCCCATGAGGTATTTTGGCAGCTGTTCTTTGATTTGAATCTTATTCTTTAGTGCGGCTTGGCAAAACGTTCCATCTATGAGAACTTGAAAAGGTTCTCTAAAATTGAAGTTGTATTTGTAGAAACTGATGGTTTTCTTTGCTTGTTTTTGCCTTTTAATTTTCATTGTGGCAAGTTATAAATGTTGTCTGGGTTAACTTGTCCGAATGATATTACTTCCAGAAAAATCCTCAAAAAAGTAATTAGATATCCAAGATCATTACCTATTAACAAAAAAAATATTAAATGTATTCACAAATAAAAAAATCTCATCTAAAAGCAACATTTGACATCAAGCAGCATGGAAAAGGTAAACAACATAAGAAAATAAGAACGAAAACACGACACGTTCGCTAGGTTGAGTAACAGCTGAGAATGCCCGTCTGGAAACCAAAATAGCAGCAATACTTTAGTTCCTGTCTTAAGTCAGTTGTTTCGATATGTCCTGTTAAGCAATGCACATTACATATCGTGGATATATATATATACATCGAATATTAAACTTGTCAAAAGGCGTTAGACTTGCAAGTCAACTTTCGCGTTTTCTTTTTTTACTGAGAGCTGTGTTACACTGGAGTATGAAATGTCTTACGTGTTAATCAATGTAATGTAAATCGATCTTGATTTTTCATTGATAGTTGAGTAAAGCCACATAAATGCCAGTGGTTCTCAAACTTTTGTACACTGCGTACCACCCCAGCTATTTCACTGAATATATATATATATATATATATATATATATCCACTAAACAGAGAACCGCGTAACGGGTGCCATAGTTTGAGAACCAGTGCAGTAGACGGCTGTACTACATTTTAGAAAATAGGTTATATCAAATTTGTACGGTCCTGATACAATCAGAATTAGCTCCTCCCAGTTGTTTCATTTTTTACGGAAACGGAAGGGGTGGTGCACAGGAGGACAGGTACTAGTGTGAAATCTTAACGCAAGCTTACGTCTGGCTGGCGGAGTTACTACTTTTTGGTAATCATTATGGCATCGGCGGATCCCCGATCCTCGAGTGACGGTGGGCCCGCAAGCAGAGGGTTTCTATCTGGTGAGAACAGCAACGAGCGCGATGGCCCTGGAGGTAGCGGCGGAGAGGGAGAACGTGAACCAGATCGGGCCACATTCGAATGCAACATTTGTTTGGACACAGCAAGGGACGCTGTCATCAGTTTGTGCGGGCACTTGTTTTGGTACGATGCTGGATTTTGATAAATCGCCCATAAGGGAATGTATTTGCTTGCTTACTTTACATAGACAGCGGTTATTGCAAAGTTTATGGTTGTAATCGAATACGAGATAGATTGCTTCTATGCATTGACAACCGGTTGTTAGACCGATCACACCCATATATGTTGATGATAAATGGCATCTTTTTTATACACAGTTCAATGTTCGTTAACTGGACTGCAATATGGCTAACTTGGAAGCCTAGCTAGTAACGACTCAATCAGTGGTTGTTGGTTGGCTGAGCTTCTGAACTACACTCATCAGTAGCCAATCCATACAAAATGACATGCTTTTTGGTAAATACTTACATTAATGTATGCTTTTATCTCCGTACATTTGAATAATGTATTTATCTATGATAATATTCATTCACATTTGCTAGAAACGTACCTACTCTAAAACAAGCTTGTACAATAAGCTCATACAGTCGAACTTAACATCGACATTGTTTTTGGACGTAGTGTAATCTGTAACGTTAAAGCTATCAGCCTCTGTCTGTGTACCGAAATCGTTATTGTGGAGCTGCCTTTTTTCATCTGAGTTCATGCGACCGCGGAAATATAGCAATCTAACGTTTGCGCGTCGACTGACAGTTTCGCTTGTGCACGACTGCTTTCCGAATTGAGCGCGATTAGTCAGTGTAATGTTAAAATTGTTCTGTTTAAGCCTCTGCAATAGGAAGATAAATAGCCAATTCCAGAGGTTTTGACTATTTATTGACTATTTGACTATGTATTGTACTGTGTATTGAAAGCTGTTTTCTGCAGTGGTGTCAACCGGCTTGGGGTCATGTTAAGAAATGCTGGACAGGCTAAATTGAAACCGGTTGACGATTGTTTTCGTTACAATTGCGGGAGTAGTATATTTTACGAAGCAGTTGGGACACATTTATCAGGACCTTCAGTGACAAATACGGCAGAACTTGCAGATATTGCACTCCATGCAAATGCCATCTGAGTGAGAGAAGCAACGAGCTGATCCCAACCCAGTTTTAATTTTGGAGTGATGTTTGACAGCGTTGTCCACAAAAAAAAAATGTATTGTAGAATGTTCTCGCATCCCACCAGTCCTGACGCTAGCAGTCATGCCATGTCACATTAAAAACGTATTTGTGGCTCAGTACCATATTAATACACTTTTTGGTTTCGTTTACGGTTACGTTTCAAAATTAACTAATATTGCCAACCCTCAGACGTTGACCTTCAATATTTTGCGAAGTTCTTGGCTACTGTTGCGTTGTTAGTAATGTAAACAGTGTTTAGTTGGTCTAACAATACTTCCAGTCACTCAGTCACGTTTTCTGGAAATAGGGTCGGAGGCATTGTAACACAACAAGCATAATAAATGACCAATAGTGTTTGCAACAACAAGCGATCTCCTGTTGATCTGAGGTAGGCTTAGCCTGAAGCAATAATGCAAAACGGATTGCATGGAGTTTGTGTTGTAAAATGTTATAATTGTGTCAACTAGTGAGATCTATTTTTTTTTCTCTTCCCTGTTTCAATGGAAATCCAGGACTGCATGAACATGACAACAAAATTGGGCTTTATTGTTATGTTTTTAGGGTTTTGTTAGGCTGTTTGGGGTTTTTGATCCAAAAGAAATGCTTGTTTTGGCTTTTCTAAGAAAAGTTAGCTAAAGAGTTAATGTCCAGATACTGTGAAAGGAATGTTGCCAATGCCAACCTTCCATAACATGTTTTTATAGTGTGATACAGACATATCTATTTATTCTCACAACATGTGTGTTGCCATTTGCTCTAACAGTTTATCCAAAGCATTTGCAGCATCTAGAATGCTTTATTATTGACACCTGACACCACAGTCCTCAACTAGTTATTCCTGTTAGTTAACATGTAGGTTTTTTTCAAATCTAGGCCACTAAATATTCTAGCTTAAAAAAGGTGTTGAAAAACAAACTGTAATTTCATTCAAAATGTTGCTTGAATTAAGTGGTAATTATTTGATATACTGTAGGCCTAGCTTATTCATTGTCCATTATGTAATTATGATGGTATACTTTGATCCCTAGTTCAGACATACTTAAACTCTAAAAATGGGACGTGGTGCATCTTCTCGCAAACCGAGACTGGAGATAACCCTGTAATAAACTAGCATCCTGTCCAGGAAGTGTATGCGTATATCAAGATGCCTCATGCTACATGCTCTTGCCCTATGGCCATTCTGGCTTGACAATACTTACTTTATTTGCACTCAAGCATTTTTCAGCATGTTTACAATTTCTGGGATGGAAAAGGATTCATTGTTTCAAAGTTTACTTCACTTTTTGTTGGTTATTGTTGTCCAATCTGCCCGTTGATCTCAAAGTGACATAATTTGAGTAACATTGGCGGTTATGTCTATAATGACTTAAGTTGCAGTGGGATGGCAATGATTTTACCCACCAGAAATGATGTGGCTGTATACAAATGCACGTCTTAAAATGCAGAAGACCTGCTTCTTTTGCTCCCCATCAGCCTCACAAAGGTACAAGATGATCTCTCCTGGAATAAGCAATAGCAGACAGGAGCAGACGACATCCCTCTGTTATGTGGTGCTTATAGGAATAATCAATTCCCTAGCTCATAGTTCCGGTTGCTACAATTCTACACATTTCACAACACTTTTGGTAATGTGAGACAGCAATCAGTGAATAGTCATTGTGACATCAAATTCTTTTTTCTATTTTGAATATAACCAGAAACAGCTTTGTAGGCTGGTTGCCCGATAGTGACACACTTATCAAGTAATCCGTTGTTTGTGTAATTCAGGATACTTGGAATATAGCCTTTAATTTAGATTTCAGTTAGCCATTTTCCAGAAGGGCAGCCAATAAAGAAAGAAAACATTACTTTTCATACAGTTTAGAGAGAAGATAAGTGTGTTTTTAATGTTTGACTGAATTGGAGTAGTGCTAATTGTCTTGTCTGACACTCTGGAGATTTTATTGCACGGAAAGCGTAACCAAAAACATCTTTGTACATTTGAGACTGCATTAGGTTAGATTTCCCTGACAAATGTCTAATTTCCATGTAGTTGATGTGCATGGAGCTAGGCCAGAGATAACACTGAACCTGTCGTCCACACATTTACAACGTACAGTAAGATACTCCTTTTGGTTCCCTTTACACTGCTGCCTCAACCCCAGCACTTCATATGAAACATGGGAGACAACATGATCTTTAGAGCCACCAGGCCCTGTGAACAAGGTGGCCTACTGGCAAAGTGGAATTTGAATTCCACCATCTAGGTCTATGCGCCAGTTTGGATTTGATAATGTAGGACACTAGGAAGTTGCTCCATATGTCACCTGCTTTCTAATCTCTTTTTCCTTCTCTTTCACAGCTGGCCCTGCCTTCATCAAGTAAGTGTGCCGGTGTTATCTTCGTTTCGCTGTACTTTTGAATATCAGGGTTCACTTCTCCTTGTCGTAAACCTTCCCAGGTACCTGAGATCTTGTTGAGTCGGTTAAAGCAGCAGCTTCCAGTTGATTATGTTTTTACAGTCCCTTAAGGTCTTACTCATTGTTACACCAGTGTTTACCAGGACCCCATCCCCCCTCCGTCACCACTGTGCTTTCACTTACTGCGGTCTTTGTACATTGTAACAACAATGCCTTTCATTTATTACTCCACACTTGGATGGTATAATGTCAACACTACCGCGTTGTGCGTCGAGTTGTTCGCATTTCACAACGTCTGGCAATCCAAGCTTGTTGCTGCTGACACTATGAGGGTCGTCAGATTTGATGAACAGCGTCAGTGTTGACGTTGCTCTGTCTAGCGTCACGCCCGCCGAAACTGTCATTACTATGTAGTCATTTGCATTAAATGAACAGGCGTGTATTTTACAGAATGGCTTCTCTGTCACTGGCAGTTGATATGGTGTTTCCCTGCTTCCCTGTGTCAGTGGTTGGAGACGCGGCCCAGCCGACAGCAGTGTCCTGTATGTAAAGCCGGCATCAGCAGGGAGAAAGTCATCCCTCTGTACGGCAGAGGGAGCTCCAGCCAAGAAGACCCCAGGTAGTGTCTGTGTGTGACAATTGAGAAACACTATGTAGAAAGAGGTAGTCTGTGGAAAATATACGCAGAAACACTCGAGATAATCCAAGTTTAGTTTGCTTGAATGTGACTCTGAGAAACCGGCGATTGGTTAACCGGCGTTTCCATCATCCAGGTTGAAAACCCCGCCTCGACCTCAGGGACAGAGAACCGAGCCAGAAAACCGCGGGGTGAGTCGTCCAGTCCTCTCGATAGCTTCCTTTGTTCCCATTTGGCGTGGCGTTTGTTTGGCGATTCTGTTGGCAATGGAGGGGTCACTTTTCTGTGTTCTCCCACAGCCCTTCCAGGGATTCGGGGACACTGGCTTCCACATGTCCTTTGGCATTGGTGCTTTCCCGTTTGGCTTCTTCACCACCGTCTTCAACGCAAACGACCCCTTCCACAGAGCAGGTAGACACGCGCACGTCGTTTACTCGCCGTTGCAGCGGCCAATGGCTGACCGCCGTAAAATGTTCTCACTGTTCCCCGCAGACGCATACGCGGCGGATCGCAACGGCAACGGCAACCCCAACAACGGCAATAACTGGCAGGACTCCCTCTTCCTGTTCGTCGCCATCTTCTTCTTCTTCTGGCTGCTGAGTGTCTGAGGGAGAAGATGGTGGGAGGCAGGAGCTGTGGGGAAGACGGAATTTATATATATCTCTCTAAACAAAAACAAAAAGCTCTCTCTTACACACACACACAAAAACACGGGCAGACATCTTCCTTAATAGTGACTGGCAGGCTTTCCACAGTTGACAGTGGCGGCAGGACAATTGGCAGTTAGCAACAAGCTTTGCTTCGCTTTGTGAATCGCAGGATTCACAAAGCGGTTAAATGGATTTGTGTACCCCCCCTGAATTAATCGCAGGACTTTAGTAGGAATGGGCACACTGAGACACCAGCCTTGGATGGCAAACTAAGGCCATAGGTAAGGGCGAGGAAAGAAATGTCACGGTTGCCCATTTTCCTGTGCACACACAGTGGATTGTTGGGGTTGGGGGTGTCTGACTTGGATACGGGGCCAGTGGGTAGAAAGGAATGGGTGTTGGCAGCTGACTAGTCAGTATTAAATGATTGGAATGAGCAAAGCGTGAATGATCCCGCTTGGTGATGTGATTGTACCACAACACGTTGGCATACGTGGTAAGCGTACTGCTACTGCTAAGGCAAAACTGTATTTTTCTGGTCCATTGGAAGAATTTCAGCTTTTCCCCCAAATAATTGAGCTTGGTGTTGTATTTGTGGGGTGGGGGGGGGGGACAGGATTATAATTTGATATGATTCCTTAAAACTGCTACATTTCTCCCAAAGAGTAACCTATGACTGTCAATTATGATTTTGTGATAATCTAATTGGATATTCCAAAAATGCCTTTTGTCTGTAGATTTATTAACACACAATGTAGAAATATTGTTTCTGCAAACAGCTGTTAACACTAACAACTTTATATATTCCCTTAACAAACTGCCATTGCACTGTGAAATCACATAGACAAACCTTATAAGGTGGATTGGATCTATAGTGGATATAGCCACATGATTTATAAGTGAAATAATATAACTAAACACACTGTATTGTGAAGTATAAGGTTAAGGTAAGACTGTAGAGGGCAGTATTTTGTATAGATGTGCTCAGAACTGGACACTGCTCCTACTTTATGACATGTTACATAATCCTCGGGACAGTTTTTTGAAACATTTCGATCTAAATGATCTGGAACAGAATTTAGCACAGCACACAATCCTTTCATCTGGACTAAAATGTTCTGAAGAACTGGTCTTAGAGGGCTTGTAGTTGTGCACTTGCAGTTGGGCACTGTGTAAAGACTAGATCAAATGGGGGATATGTTCAATAAGGCACAACATACTAAAACGTTCTGCGGCAGAAAGTGTTTTTTGGACACATCTAGACGTATCTCTGTTTTGTAGTTTTTTTTCCATTTTATGGCCTACTGAACATTACCCAGGCGCAGTGGTCAATAGTGTTCATCAGATCTTTTGTGACTGAAGTCATAATATGCATTTGATATTTCATCATTCACAGCTAACATTAGATGAGCAACATGAATTATACCCAATATAAGGTCATGGACTATTATAATATGATGTATGTTGCAATGAGTGTTTCTCCTGATTGTAAAGTGTTTGTCTTTGGGTGTGTGTATATATTTGTACATATGAATATTGTAAATGCTGTTTTTACACGTGTCCGAACAGCTAGCCACAGAAAAGGGGTTTTTAACAAGGCAAACTGAGAAACACATCATAACAAAGACTCACTGTTTTAGTCAGCAAAAGCATTCTGGTCTCAGGGGAATATGTACGGATAATACGTAAATCTGCGACAGCCTATATTGTTTTGTTACATTAGGGTGCAGACTCGTCTCTAGGGGCACTACTGATATTTGGAAGGGCATTGTGGTCAGATTGGGGGAAGGGTGGTAACCTAAATGCCTAAACCTTTTTCTAACTAACAGTATTGAGAACTTAATTCCCTAACCTTTAATTTTTGTTTAAAATGTATGTTTTTGTCAATTTGTACATGTTATGTTGTCATGGCGTTCTTTACATATGATACATAAGCTGGATAAGTGTCTGCTAAATGACAAAGGTAAACATCTAATGCAAATTCTTAATATATTATACGTTTTGGTAAAGAATTGTACCTCAATATAACATATGACATGTTCAGCAGTCAAAGATGTATGTATTCCCCTGGGACGAAACGCATGTTAGTCTCCTGTACTTTGACTGGGCTCTCACCTCACTGAGCGGTACGATCGACTGCATATGATGCACAGAAGCCCACCAGAGGCAATCGAACGGTGTATGAAATTTAAACAGTAACTCCCATTTCATGACGATACAAATTCTGGGTTTCAGGGAAGGGATATGGGGAAAGAAGGGGTTGATGATTTGAGATAAAGGGGTGTGTTTTTTGGGACGTTCTGGGCCAAGTTTTCAAAAGTAATCTGGATTTCGACTTTTGAATAAATCATTGCAATAGTATGATTGGAACAGAAGTTCTATGCATTTGGAAACCTTGGCCCAGTCGATGGTGCTTAGTAATTTCTTGCTTATCACTGTCTGATCAAACTAAGCATTTGTATTATTAGTATTTTGTGACAAAAAGGAAAGTTATGGAAATTACATTTGTATTGCAAGTCTTTTGATAGACAAAACAGTGAGACATTGTGCAAAATCAAATGGTCACGCAGTTGTGGAGAATGTTTTCTTCTGCAGCCTGAATAAATAGTTGTTTATTACACATCATGGTCTTGTTCTTCTGTTTTGTCTGACAGCAGACCGCCCTTCATAGACCCCCCCCCCCCTTACACATCTCGCAATGAAATTTCCCTCTTTTGTCCAATGTGAGGCATTTTTATTTGAAGACTGAATTCCCAATATATATACATTTGTAAAAATATTTGTATTTTAGGCTACATAACAGTTTGGGATCACTATGAAACTGAATTTGATGTGTGTCACCTAAATAAAATCATACATTGTTAGAATGTTTACTATGTAAATATGTTTAATAAATATAAACATTATATAATAATAATAAAAAAGGTATAATCAGAAGTCAAAGTGTTTCTGTAACAAATAAAAATGAAAACCTTAAACTGAAATCAATTTTAGCATTGACAATAATAAAGAGTCACTGTCACTGAAATATTTAGTTTTATCTAAAAACATCTGTTGATCTGAAAATGTATAAACAAATTCTAATAATTGTTTTTATACACACCCTACCTTGGTCCCAAACAGCATTCAAAATGTAGCTGCATGTATGCATGTCTTGGGTTTTGGTCACTTAATATTAAAAGGCATAGTGTGTGAAAACACATAGTGTGTGACACGTGCACACATTCTCCCATTTAAATCCAAAAAAGTAAAAACGTGTAAACATTGACATTCTAGAAGTAGGAAAACCAATTAGGATCAAAGCTCTAACAAAAAAAAAGTGATCAAAGGATTTTGTGCTTCAAGATTGTTGCTGAAAGTGACGGCTGCACAGTAATTTGGACCAAGGATTAAGGAAAGGGACCATTTCCTTAATCCTTGTCTTTCCCCTTTTTAGGTCCCTTGTTCTTTTTGTTGAGGATTTTCATCAGGTTTTTGGACATGTAGTATGGCTTCTGCACCGAACCGTCATGTCGTTCTAGGTCCTCCACTGTGAGAAAAGAATAAACAAGGGGGTACAAAATTAAGGCCGGCATGTTCATTTGAACGTTACTTGGGTATAATGTATCAAAAAACTTTAGCAATGTAAAGAACAAGTGGTCTATATTCTGTATGGTACAGTGTGTTACTAATGTGTCAGTGTTCAGTGTGTTGTGTAATATAGTGGTGTATGATGCTGGAGGACCATACTCACAAAAGCAGAGGAAGAGTGTGTCCACACACATGTTGTACACACTAAAGAATCCATTAGCGATTAGGTACGCTCCCACCACAACAACCTGTTGTCACAAAGACGTACACACACACACACACACACACACACACATACAATTGTTTACAGCTTGGTATACTCTTCCACTATGGAATACCTGTATGTACATACGTGGTCAAATGTGGTACCCTTACAGCTCATTGAAATAATGCTTCATTCCTTTTAAAAAGTTATGAAATGAAAAACTACTGTATCATGGATACCTGCATAGCTTTGGTCATAGAATAAAGCAAAGGAGTTGTGGTAAAAAACAATTGCTTATTCTACAAAGATATTCTAAAATGTCCTGGAAATATTTGTTGGTACCCCTTAGCAAAGATAATACATTATTGGATTATAGTGATATTTTAAACTAAGTTGTTTATTTTATTTTACAGTTAATTAGTTTCTAATAATTTACTATCACATGTCTCCAATCTTGTAATCAGTCATTCAGCCTATTTAAATGGAGAAAAGTAGTAACTGTTCTGTTTGGTATCATGGTGTGCACCACATTGAACATGGACCAGAGAAAGCAAAGGTGAGAGTTGTCTGAGAAGATCAGAAAGAAAATAATAGACAAATGTGGTAAAGACTACAAGACCATCTGCAAGCAGCTTGATGAACAAAAACTCCCTAGACGGAGGAGGCTCCATTATGTTTTGGGGCTATTTTGCTGCGACTGGCACAAGGCGCAGGCATTTTGGAGGGAAACATACAGCCCAGTAACAGGAGAATGACCCAAAACACACAGCTAAAAGCACCCAAGTATGGATAACAACAAAATATTGGATTATTCTGAAATGGCCCATCAAACATCTATGGAAAGAGCTGAAACTTGCAGTCTGGTGAAGGCACCCATCAAACTGCAGCAGCTGGAGCCGTTTGCAACACAAGATTAGGTTAAGGGGCTCGTCATTTTTGTCCATGCTATTTAAATTTGTTTTATTATTTACAATATTATGTTGAATAGAAAATCAAAAACAAAGTCTGATTTCTATTAAATATAGAATAAACAATGGTGGATGCCAATAATCTTTGTCAGTTTCAAGTTATTTTAGAGAAAATTGTGTATTCTTCGTTTTCTGTGGAGGGGTACTAAAACATTTAACCACGCCTGTATATACAAACACGTCACTTACAATAATGGGCATCCAGTAATAGTGAAGCATTTGTGGACGGAAACTGCTGCCAGGTACCGTCATTCTTCCCGAGAAGAAGAAGAAGGCCAGGACACCTGAGAGGTGGACCAGGATTGAATAAAGGTGAAATGCATTGAGACAGGTTATCCAATCACATTTCTAGTCCATCTCATGCATGGCGGGAGTGATGATAACACCTCAGCGGTCTTCTTACCTACTCCGCCCACCACTAGCAGCTTCCCGAAGAACAGGAGCAGGTCTGTGATTTTATCTAGGACCACCACCCTGAGGGGAGAAACACAGTCAGCGCGTCACAAAACCAAAATCCTGGCTATGGTCCCATAGCAGACAATCGAATGCAATGGGTAAAAGCCTCTATTGTTTCCCCAGCTCTACCAACTGTCCATTGCATACACACCTGACAATGTTCCTCATTAGAAGCAGGAAGGCATTCTTCGCAGAAACACAGAAGTTCTTCCCATACACTGCAATCTGCAGGATTTTGAGGAGTATCCGTTAGATTACAGGAAAGTATGGCACACGGGTCAAAACTGAGGGAGGGAGTTCAACAGACAGGGAGTTGTAGAAAACAGGCGTATGTGACATGGCGGTGTAGCAGAGACGGACCATGATGTAGGCGTTTCTGTTTAGGAACTTGACAAACTTCTCTAGGCACCAGAAGCAGCACTTCAGACAGCAGAAGAGGAACCTAGCGCAGGGGTTTTGGGCCGCTAGAGGGGCAGAAACGCAGGCCAAATGTTACTGGAGTTCTGCGCTGAATTAATTGAATTTGCCGCAGGTGAAATTAAATCCAGTTTTAAACATCCGTTTTGTTCAGACAAACTTCCCAATTTTTTTTCGCTTTGACATTGTGGGGTATTTTGTATAGATCGATGACAAAAAAACCCATAAGAAGCTTGCTTTGACAACTGGCCTTTAATAAGAAATTAAATTATAGTTTAAGACAACAAATTAAGAGACATGATGTTGTACAAAAGCGCGCATTCAGCCTCACCTCTGGTCTTGTGGTCTAGGTACTCCAGGATGATGCGGACTAGCTGGACAAGAGTCAGGATGAGTGCCCCGAACGCCAGGGAGCCGACATGATACCTAAAGGCAACAGATCGTCAAGCGACAGACGAAATAAAAAGCTACATCAAATATGTTTTCAATAAAACACAAATCGACCAATAAGCATGGCTTCTAACCCAATGCGAAGCCATGCTTACGCTGCCTTACCTTAGCGTGCGGATAAAGGCCTGCGACAGCGGGAATGTGGGGATGTCCGTGGGCTTGCTGAAGGCCCAGTAGTAGGAGGCGAAGGCCCCGGCCAGGGTGCACTGGCCCAGGGCGAGGACAAAGTTGACGCACCAGAGAAAGGCCACCACATTGTAGATCTGCAGGTTGAACATGTTCCTCTGCCACAGGCCCTCATTGTTATACCTGATGAAGACGCAGCGCGCTGAAGGGCAACCCGGATAGTCTGTCGAGTTGAACGTCTGGGGGGACGGTGAAAGAGGAAGAGAAGGTTACACTCCAATTTGCCATAATTTGACAACTACTTTCCCCATGTACCCACAAATGTACTTTGCGTAAGGTGTGGCGAGTAGACAACAGTATAAACAGTATAAAGAATAGCGACAGACCTTATGAAAGCTAGATAAATCAACGTTTATTTATGTACTATATGCTAGATGAATCAATGTTTATTTATGTATTATATGGCAGTTATTTCATTTGCATTTAACATAAGAGGTGTGTTGATGTGGCTTTGTGGCCACATAACAGGGGGGGGGGGGACTGTTCGGGTGTTTAAAAGCTGTACATTGTCTGTACAAGCCTGTACACAGTCTGGTATAGTGGTTAACACTTCTGCATCACAGATCCCGGTTTGATCTGTCAGATTATGGGAATGAAAAGTAATTGAATTAAACTTGGCACAATGTATGATAGTCCTGACATAAAACTGTACAAAGGACACAAGGTAAGAAATGGGACAAATGGGTCATACACACCCTGTCCATACCACCTGTATACTATTTTTTTTCATAAAAATAAAGAAACTATGGATGCAACGGTACAGTGGGTTTCACAGTTTGTGGGTCACTGTGACTTGGGTTTTGGTACGAATGACTTCATCATGGTCGTGTTTCCACTTGAGTAGCCGACAGTGGCAAAGCAATGCTTGCAGACTGTACTTTTGTTTATGGTCTTCTAACCGTTGCCATTGTATTACACACCAAATGCAAAATGTTCCCCCACAGCGGATTTGAAAGACGGCAGTGCCTCTGTAAATTAGCGTCTGGCTAGCGCTGGCCATTGGCTCGTTGGAGCTGAGAGTATTGTTGTTTTTAGTTTTGCCTCTCTTCATAGGGCGCCTTCAGGGAGGTTTCCTACTGGGATGTCATTGCAAATATCCACTGGCTGTTCAAGGTGGTTGCGTCATTGCGACATTTTGAGACATTGCTGTGGAGTACAGTTTGTCAGCCCTCAGGAGCCCCCTCACGGCCAGGGGGCCCAAGCAGTTGCCTGCCTTACCTGTTCACAAGCTGCAAGTCTGGTTCTGTGGATCTGAATCTACAATGTGTGTGTAGTCTGCAGCATAATAAGCATGTTTTAGATTATCGGAAAATAACCGGCATGTCATAACTCTGCGATTCACGCGTTCGTATGAAACGTAAGGGGGCGTACCGAACGATTCCATTCCATGGAAAATTCGTAGTGACACTTACCTGGGGGTCACAGCTCACGTTGCCAATGATTTGGCCGCACGCATCCGAAGTGGAATTCAGGGCCACCACTTTGTACACCTGTGTGCCTGAAGTGGCAAGATACCTAAACACGCTCTGTTAAGTGGAATACTGATACAGTGGAGTCGAGAGCCTGAGCTTTTGACACGACTGACAGAGGATACAGAGCGGTGATGCCCCAGTAGGCCACACACACCAGCAGGAGAATGAAGGTGATGATGGGGTAGAAAAGCGTGGACATCATGTGACTGATAGCCCTGGGGGAGAGGGAGGCATAACCGGTACATGTGCTGAGTATTTCTCACCATACAGGTGTGTGCGTGCGTGTTTATGTCATTGTCACGGTGTGTGTATACCGGCTCATTTATTCCACTCACTTGCTCGACTCCTGGATGAGTGCGATGGCGATGAAGATTCTTGTCCGCAGAAAGATGAGGGTCAGGAGGAGAATGGCCTCCCCCACGGATATTATTATCACTGAGATAGCGACGGGCAGAGAGAGAACAAGACAGAAGAGTACAAAGTTGTCAGCAGAAAGGCATGTGTGTCACTTCCAGACTCACAAGCAGTTGTTTTCCCCAGGCCAAAAGAGCTCTAAACCAGCAACATATGAGGTCATATGAGTCAGTTCACATGCCCTGATGACGTTCTATGCGCATTCACTGCACATTAGCATATTTAAATATCCCATTCACTATTTTACTTAATGCCATC
The DNA here is from genome assembly GCA_016801125.1 of Novumbra hubbsi. NCBI lineage: Eukaryota > Metazoa > Chordata > Actinopteri > Esociformes > Umbridae > Novumbra > Novumbra hubbsi. The sequence goes on from JACXGK010000327.1 coordinate 24,685, forward strand.
GTAGATGCTTCGTGCCGTCTCCTAAGAATTTCACTGCTCAGAATGACACAGTTATTTTGTACGTTTCACAAAAAAAAAGGAAACAGAAAAGAGGAAAGCAGATAAATCCCACTCACAGAAGGCCAGCCACGTCTCCTTGACCTGCAGGTACACCCCGAAGTTGGTGGTGAAGCCGACCGTATTGATGGAGGCATTCAACTTGTTGTAGTTGTCATATTCCCACCAGCAGTGATATATTCCTACAGGTAAAGGCAGGCAAGAGTCCTTTCAAACCACCTTGACAATCCAAAACCAATATGGGAACGAGGGAGACGTTGAACTACAGATGTTAGTGGTGGAGATGGACACGTTGGTTGTTATCAAAGGCTTACCATAGGCCCCTACTGCCAACACCCCCAGTATAAGGACCCAGACGATGACCGGGGCAATGAACCTCAACAACAGGAGGAACAGAAAGCTGACCACCATGGCTATGACCAGAGCACTGAGGAGAAGAGGAGAAAAACACAGCAAACGAAGGAGTGGAAGAACAGGGCGAGGGAAGAGTTAACAAGGAGGAAGAGGAGAATGGTAAAAAGAAATAGACATCAATTGTTATTGAAATAAGAGGTGTGGAGGACGAGTCATCACAAGCGTCAGAGCAAAGTTTCAAACCGACACATGCAAAACACAAGTGCTGTTGACACCAAGTGTTTGGTCCGGATGAATAAAGATGCATGTTACCTTTAATAAATGATCACTTTATTTAGGTGTAGTTTTAGTCTCTAAACATTCTTTGGAATTGTATTTGTTAAACATTACTGAGTGTTAACTGAATAAAACACACACAGAATACAGGGTATATGTATATTTGAACTGCACAGCAACAAAGGTTAAAGTGAATAATTGGCAGGAAAACAAAGTTTCACTTTTCTGGTTTCTCCAGATCGAATACATGTACAGCCCTCCAGAAATTGTGAAATGACAAGTACGTGGCAATGTGTGATCTGAGCTGAAGCTGAGAGAGACCGAGAGCAAAAGAGAGAGAATGAGAGAGAATGTTAGAGAGAAAAAGAGAGACTTACGCGATAACCCACTGCCATGACGACGCAAAGTCCTCAAAGATTTTCACACCAATATCTCTGGCATTGAATCCATTTGATATGTCACTACAAGGCATAGAAAAAAGATGCATTTTAACAAACCAAACTTTTGAGAACTTGGCCAAATAATCAAAGACTGTTACAGGAAGTGAACGCAAAGGCAGAGATAATATAAGAGGGGATGAGAGGTACAAAGAGGGACAGATGTGTTTTTCAATTGTGGTAATAATGCATTTTATGTGCTCACTACAAAGGGTAATGCTATATGTTTTGGGTGACAACTAGGATATGTTACATATGGATTATATATTTTATATTGCAATGGTTCCCAACCAGGGGTATTAGGACCCTAGTGAGTAATTGTCCTATCTACTGAGGGTACTTGCGAAGACATATAAGACCACAGGCTTACTGGTCAAGTGAGCCCATAGGGGTGTTTTGAGGTTAAATTCAGTTGGTGCTACAATGACTAAAAAAAGTTGGGAGCCACAGATCTAGCGCAAGTCATTAAGAGGTATTTAGCTGGTAAAATAGTAGCTCCTAGGATTATTTCTTTATCCAATACCAGTGTGTCTGATAAAACATGTGTTTTCTACCTTTCAATGTTTTATTCTCAACAAAAAAAAACTTGGAACCCTTTGTCTGGGCTTACATGTAAATAGTCTTTTCAAACCAATACTTTATTTACACACTAATACTGAAAGGAATGTTCTACTAGCCATGTGCCTGCTGAAGCCAGCCTCATCCAAAACCAGCATGATAACAACCTGTGTTTTAAAGCACACAAGACAATAGCTTACTGCAACTACAAGTATGACAGAATAGCTAATGGCCATACAACCATCGTGAAGCAAGGCACTAGTACATAGACGCTTGCTCATACAGGCACATGCACACACACGTACGCGTGTACGAACAAGCGCAAGCCTACTATTTTGAAGAGAGATCGATAACTCACTGAGTTAGGGAGCTTCCATTAGCAGTGAAAGAGAGAGAATTATGGGTTATTAATGGGTATGAACGTGCGTGTTTGTGTGTGTGACAGTGTGAATTTAAGATCACTTCCTACCCGGTAGCGTTCACAATGCCACTGACTGTAGCATTGATGTTTGATGGCAAGCCTGGGACATTACCAAAGAAAGGGGGAATGGCGTTGAAAGCCCCAAAATCTGGCAAGCATCGTCCAAGGACTAGACAAATTGAGAAATGAAAAAAGCAAAAGAAAAGCAAGTCATTTTAAGTGGTTTTGTTTAAGAACAATCAACGCTCTGTATCAAGTAAACTCAGGAATGGCCCACTCACCAGAGACTGTAGGAGTGTAGAAGAACGGACATAGCTCCTGATCCACAATCTCTTTAACATTCTGAGACAGGCAAAGAACACAAACTAATAGTGAATGGCCAACTTGGGCAGAACATGGCCAAACAATCAACTCTTTTGCTAAACGTATTATCAAAAGACAGAATCCAATGGCATTGAGGCATCGATAATAAAACAACCCAAGCCTTTAAAAAGCCTGGGGTGGTCCAGCGGCCCACTGCACTTTCAGCACACTCTCCTCTGTCTTCACCACTGTCTCTCCTCCATGTACAAAACCAATAAAAATGCCCCAAATGGATGGGAGGGAACATACAAGAGTAGTAGTTTGCAGGTTCAGTGTTGGCACGCAGAGGGACTGGTTGAAGACGTTTACTGGTTTGACTGACGGAAGGTAGTCGGTAACACTCAGACCCCAGAATGTATTGGGGCATTGTTGTACACACACCTGCAGGAAGAAACAAGAAGAATGTTCACATTATGACACAAAATAGTACATTTTCCCTAGATACACACGTACATTTGAGATTTCATAACGTAACGACAATGACAGAAAGGCCACAAAGGAAAATAAAGACAGCTGGAATGAACCTGAATAGCTTGGTAAAGACACTACAAATGAATCAGATTTGACTAATGCACCAACGTTTATGTAAAACACACCCTCGTACAAAGAATGGGACATTGAAGCTGTTCAGAAAGATTGAAATCTTAATGTTTAGACGAAATAGGAATCTGGTAAACAACAGCGGTGGTCACTGTACCTGTGTAGTGGGACATTGTAACCCGTTAAGTGTGGCACTTATCAGGTTTAAAGATGTGGCACATTTCAGTATGTTGTAGTAGAATACACTGGGTTGATCTCTGGGAAAAGGAAACAACGACAGCTCAATACAAGCAGTGAATTGGGAATAAGATGAAAATTATAATGCCTGTACATAAGGCAAGCTAAATTCAAATGACCCTGATTTAATGTCTGACTAGATTTGACCAGATGTATCTGTTGCGTCCATGGCCACAACCGTATTATATAGCCCTTAAGTGTTATAACCCCATAAACAAAATTATATAAAGTGATTTATATAAAGGTTCATAAACCATTGCAACATGGCACAGAGACAGGCCCTTACTTATAAGCGCCGATGCCACAGTACATTCCGGCAGAGTTCCGTGGGTAGAGGACGTGCCGGGGATCACCATAAAGCCAGGCTGGGGGAAATATGAAATGAAACCACATCAACATCCAATGGAGACACAGAATTGACCACTGTCAAAAAAAGCATGTGTAAGCAAGTCACTCACCAATTTAACATATAGAGCTTATTAACTACTTCATTTGGTTAGTTTCGTATTCTACAGCCCCACCTAACATTTGCTACCAATAAGATATGTATATTGGCTATAAAGTAGTTAAACTGTGTTTATTATCAGGATGCTGGATTGACCCTAAATAAGTGAGATTATTTTTACACTTCAATAAAGTTCTATTTAGAATAAACGAAACTTGATCTCAGATTTTCATCAGAGATACATTTGTTTACAGTGTAAAAGGGATCAAATGTAAATAGTCACGCATCACCATCCGAGGTAACATGACCTGGCAGCTACTCAGGTCTAAAGATGCTCAATTTGTTTTGGAGTAAGATGAGTGTGATGTAGGAAACCTGGTTGTCCTTCCAGCTTCACAAACATAACCAATGAAAAAATGTGTTGTTAGGAAGCAAATAAAAAATATTTCAAACTGGTGAATACCACGATTATCAGCAATAGCACTTGTTTGAAGGAGAGAGTTACCAGGAAAGCAACGTTGTAAGTGAGTTTGTGCCTCCAAGTCAGTGTTCTGGACAAAGCTCTGCACGTTCGTGTTTCACTTTATGTTGCAACAGCGACAAATTTTATGTAAATGTTATGTTAACGTTGTTTAAATGTAATTGTGTTCATGACAATTTACACTGTCTAAATAAGAACTGAATAGCTACTGGACTGTACTTGATTAAAGCTAATGAATGTTGTGGTATTGGATGTCGATGTCCTGATTTGTAACCTCTCTGGATTTGAGTCACACGTGCAAGGTGGCTGCCCCGTTAAGGCTGTTTCACACCGCTCGAGTACTCGCGTATGCACGTGTTTACGCAGCAGATTGCATGAGAATTATTGAAAGAGTAGGTGCTGAAGAGCCACGAGCAGCAACACCTCAGCTGCGTCACAACGCATTCAATTACAAACCAAGTCTATTTTCGTGAGGTGTCAATATAACTAAACAAACAAAGAACAATGTTTGCTGTAGTGGCGCACCTAATGTGAACTGACCAAAATCTGTGAAGGGAGCTGAAGGTTCGAGTTGCCAAACGTCAGCCACCATGTTTAAAAGGCAGATAGACATCTTTTAAAACAGGAGGAAACATTGGGGCAGCTTGATGCTGTTGACTGGTCTGCAGCTGCGTGCTATTAGCCAATCCAGGACCGGCCCTAGGCATAAGCAACATAAGAAGCCGCTTAGGGCCCCTGTCTGCCAGGGGGGCCCAGACTGCTTGTGAGCCGCGGACCAGTAGGGGAGAGTGGGCCCCCAAAAGGCTGGAGGATGGAACTTAAGAAGCAAAATGCCAATGCTTTTGATAGTCATAAGTCATTAATTTTATTTATTATTTATTTTATTCATGTCAACTCACCTGGTTGGTTGAAGAAATGTTTTATATGAGATAAAGTAAAACCTAAGTGTGGGCCTTTAAGAGTGAATTGACATCACACCGGCGACAGGTGAGATTTCTGGGAAAATGATGCGTAACTTCCTGAAAGTTACATACTTTTCATGTTTTGACAAGCAGATTAAATTGAGGAAGGGACAAGAGTGTTTGTCATTGTTGTATTGTTCAGCCTGCATGGCCAGACAGAGATCTACCTGCTAATACTCTTTTTAAGTATGGTGGTAGGCCGTGGCATACTAGTGCAGTAAGAAGGAATATAAATCATCAGTCAGAGATTGACAGAGATTACACCAGGAATCAAACAGCATAACCCTGACAAAAAGAGCAATACACACAGTAGGAGCCTGTCTTACCCAAAACTCCAACCACCATGTATCCGAGGATGACGAGCATGAACAGGACACAGCAGATGATGTCTGTGCAGCCTCTGCAGAAGAAGGGAGCCACAACATTACACAACCTGATACTGAGCATTGCTGTGTCAGCAACAGGCCCGGGGGAAGGAATCCAAAGGCACTAAAGAAACCAAAGGCACTTAAGACATACAAATGCATACAGTGACAAGTTGACACTGTGGAAGAGATAAGATACCTTTTTCGAATAGGTCCATTAAAAGTCGGGTCATACTGAGCAGGTTCCCCTGAAAAGAGAAAGCGAAGAAATACTTGGTCAATAACAGAATTCAATTGCTGATCTGATAAGTGCAGCTTGATATTTTTAGTCAGTCCCTTGTTTACATCATCGTCAGATCAAGTAGAATGACACTAGGTAATGGTATTTTAAGTGAATCTCTAAAAGAGCTCCACTGTAGGCGAGTCTGTGGGGAGAAGAGGTTGGGTGTTGAGGTCAGGAGTGGGTGTGTTGTTGCTTAGCAGCGAGAGTGGCCTTTGTAAGTGTGCAACTCATTGAGTTAATGAGCAACAGTCTTCAACTCAAGTAGAAGGAAATGGAGCAAAATAATGTGTTTTGGATTACAGGCTGTACAGTAAACTTAAACAGTGCAGAGCTATGGTGGTGACTGGAATTATATTGCTTCAAGTCATTTCCTGGAACACTAGAGCTTCTCTTGGCCAAGTAAGAACTTTGTGAGAGAGTTGTATATACAGTAACAGTCAGAAGGTTAGACACACCTACCCATTCAAGGGTATTTCTTTATATTTTACTATTGTCCACACTGTAAAATACATCAAATCTGAAATAATACATATAATAACAAATAATGTCAAAACACATTTACATCTTTTAAAGCAACAACCTTGTAACCATGACAGCTTTGCCCACTCTTGGCATTCTCTCAACGAGTTTCATTCTCCTGCAGCAGACGGCAAACTTTTGACTGATCCTTTATATGTTATCGTCCCACCTACATTGAAAAGTCAATGTTCCCCTGGAGTTAATCTGATGGTTTATGAAAATGTAATGGAAATAAACAAAACAGATAAGGTATCTCTAAAAAGTACCCTGGCATACTTTTGATGACCAAAGATCAGAACAAATCAAAGACATTAGCCAAGACATTAAGAATGCCGAAATTAAGTGTTAATTAGTGTTAGTAAGCATATTAAGAAGAAAAAAGAAATCACTTGTGAGCACAGTAATGGCAAACAACCTGGTAGAAGGAAAATCTCCATACTGGATGACCTAAGAACACAACCTTCATTATTTAAATTGACTGATTTGCTTACATTAACTGTACAAGCAATCATTGTATGCAGTGTCTATTCGACTGCGTACTAAACATTATAACTACACTACATAATTTTCAATCTGTCCAAATACTTTGGGCAAAACATGTTATCATTTCTAAATGGTTGATTTTGTGTGGATGTAAAACTTTAAAATTAAAGTTGTCTGCACATTTAGATTCATGTGCCATCCAACTAACAGAAAACGCATAACCTAATCATTTAATAAATAAAATATTGACCAACCATTTCTGGGCTAGCGCCCACCTATTTATTACCCAGGTCCCTTACCGCCCTCAATCAAATAAGATGTGGTTGTTGCAACCGCTAGAACTTTGACATTCAACTTAAATGAGGTGACTGCAGCCAATCAGAACGGCTAGAAATGTAACATATTTGAAACTGTTGTGGATCTTTGGTGTAAACTCACCTTAAAACAAACGCCCCCCAAGGGAACCTCAACACAAAATGATGTTGAGAAACACTACTATAATGCATCAGCAGTCTGTAAGGCCTCACCTCAGGTTAGGTATAGGTTTAGTCAGAGATATGACCATAAAACCTGTTCCTCAGTGCCAGCTGTAAATGAATATCAGATTTCAGAACACAAAAGGGACGGAATAGAAAGAAATAACACCCTGGACTGGCAATGATTCTTACCAACGCTAGGTTTGTAGTGCCTGTATTCTCACATTCTGTCTGCTCCCAATCAGAATGTTTGAACCCTACAAAACGTTGACTCTCAGATGTCAAGACAAGTTTATTGCTTAAACAATGCATATTTCTTTACGTTTTAGGTCATTTGGCCTGACATTGGATGAAGTGGTGTCAGAGTTAACTACTAGAGGAATATAAGCAGAGTTTCTTTTTTGTTTTTTCGGGGAGGGTATGTTAATCATTGTACACACAGTAATCATTGCATGCACATGTAATACAATACTTGGTAGAACCAGAAATCCTCACCAGCGTAGTTAGTGGTTCAAAAATCTATTATGTAATTACATGGTATAACCATTATTTAAAAAACGAATGTTCTTGCTTGCACAAAAATACTCGTATTAGGCACAAGATTTGGTTTAAAAATGTATCGTAATAACTCTGTGTCACAGAGGCTCTCCGCACTGTCAAAGCAAACTATTTTCTAAGCCATCAAGCCCCTGAAACTGATCCAGAACACTGAAAGCCATCTTGTGTTTAACCTTCCTAAATTAACCCATGTCACCCCTCTCCGCAGTTGACCTCCGGTAGAAGCTCGCATCTGCATCCCTTTGCTTTGATGCAGCAAAGGGACTGGTACCTCCCAACCTGCCGGCTATGTTTAAACCCTACAACCATTCTTGTGCACTACGATCTGCCACTTCATGTCTCACGGGTGAGCAAGCTGCCGCTCAGCAAAGGCTAAACTCTTGGCATCTCAATGATAGGAAAACCTCCACTTGCCAAAACATCCACTTGAAGCCAGGACAGTCCCTGCCAATATTCCAAAAGAAGCTGAAACTCAAAGATATATGTTATCATAATTAACTTGTGTATCCCCCCACACCCACCACCCGAAAAAAACCACTTAAATCAAAGTTATCTGGCACAGATGTTGCCAACTAATGGCTTCAATGAAGGAAAGTGTTTTTATTATGATTTTTAGATGTTGGTTCTCCAAGACACCTTAAGACAAGTACACTTATTTTAAGTCAATCTGAATAAGAGCGTTTGATAAATTACTAAAACGTAATCATATGACATATATGTTTATGTTAAATCGATACTAAAACGCACAGCATGTTGTATCTAAAATGTACCAAAATGAATTAATTTGAAATCAGAATTCTCTAAGTGACCTATGTGCTAATCTGAAAGGATTTTACCGCTGCACGGTCGATAGCATCCTGACTAACTGTGCCACAGTTTGGTACAGCCGGTGCTCCGCGGCCGACCGGAAGTCCCTGCTGCGGGTGGAAGACACACTTAGCGCATCAGTGGTGTCCAGCTCCCCGCCTTCAAAGACCTCCAGCACAAACGCTGCACAGGCCCTGTCTGCAGAGGGCACGTGACATTATCAGGGACCCCTCACACCCGAGCAATGTATTGTTTGCCCACCTGCCATCCGGCAAGCGGTACAGGTCTCTTCATTTTCACACCAGCAGACTTAGGAACCGTTTCTTACCAAATACTGTTACCTTGCAGAACTCTGACGCTAGTGACCTGACGCTAGTCTTACCTTCTCCACTACCTGCTGCTCTACACATTGCTACCTTATTTATTATTTGCCATTTGCACATTGCATACTGTTTGTACTTCCTATTGCATATTTACACTTAAGACACCTCATTTGCCACTTGCACAAATGCATTCAGCTTGTACTCCCATCCGCATATTTGCGCATTACATATTACTTACCTAAGCTAATGGCACATCCGTAAATTGTGCATTTCATTTTGTACTTTGAAGCATTCTGCACATTGACACACTGCCCTGCACAACATTTTTGTACAGTACTTGAACTGTTCAAGGACAATAAAGTTGAATCTAATGTAATGAATGAAGCAGCTAACTGGTAAGTATTTTGGTATCTACTTGACAAAAACCATTACCTAACCCTGCATTATTTCAATAATAAATGCAAAGCTTATTCAACAAAGATATTGCCAAATGCCCCATAAAAAGTATATACAACTTCTAGAAGTAATTGAAAAAGATTAGATTTCAAGCAGGATAATTATTTTAATAATCTTTTAGCTTTAGTTTTAATTGGTATGCTTTGTCTTTTATGCTAAATCTATTGATATTATTTCTAATGTAATGTATTTTAACATAAAGCATTTTGAAATGTCCCTGTATATACAAATAAACCTGCCTTTTCAGGTGATTCTCCTTTACTTTGGAATTGAACTCACTTTTTGGGAAGTTCCAGCCACATCAAAATGACTAATTCAACCAGTTTGCATAGAGTAAGGGACTCAATCTCCTGTTCTGTATCACTGTAAACCACAATGAGTGAACATAAAGAAAACCAATTAATTGTCTGACGAGTTCAGATGCATCTACAGAAACCATAGTGATCTTATATCCCCCATACATAATGTTATCAGACGTTTTGGGACCATACCACTGTAGCCTTGGACATGGCAGCAAGTGAAAACTTGATTGAAGATCACAGCAAAGAAATGTATGGTGGAGAAAGCACCTTGATTGACTGCCACACAGATTCAAGCTGACCTTCAGACACAAGGTAGGACAGTTTCAACTCGCACCACCCTGTTGCCATATCAATGAGTTGGTATGGTAGCAAACCCGAGAGGCATAAGAAAACCAGACTGAGATTTTCCAAAACATCTGAACATGCTACAAATGCTTCTGGGACCATCTCCAGTGGACAGATGAGACTAAATTAGAGCTTTATGTAAAGCGCAACATCTCTATGTTTACAGAAAACAAAACAAAGCATTCAGAAGAAAAGCATGCCTTCCTCAGAATCAAACTTGGAGGATGTTCAGTAATGATTTGGGTTGCTTTGATGTCTCTGGTACTGGGTGCATTAAACATGTGCATGGCATCATTAATCAAGAGAATACTAAGCCAACTTGGACTGCAATGTCAAACATGGGGTCAGAAAGCTGGGTCTCCGTCAAAGGTAACGGGTCTTCCACAAGGACAGTGACCCCAAACACATATCATAGCAACCAGGAATGGTTCAACAGGAAACCTGAACTGATCTGTGATCAGTAATGATTCCAGATTTACATGAAATTGAAAACCTGTGAAGAGATCTGGATCGGTTTGCACAAGAAGAATGTGCCAAACTACTAGTACAGAGGAAAATCATCCTTAGCAATAGTAAGTGCATCATAGCAGTTTATTGGGTGAAAAACTGTGCTCAATAGTGTAGGGTGTCAATATTGTAGTAATTTAGGGTGTCAATAGTGTATTAAATGCAATTTCTGTTAATTTTAACAGATATATTGGGTGTTAAATTTTTAATAAAATTGTAATATTAACAATGAAATAAATTGTGGACATCAAATACTTGATGAACAACCTATTTTACGAGGCAACATGAGTTTTTTGACAAAGGTTCCAGTGTGCCAATAAAAAAACAATAGAATACGTGTGTGTGTGTGTGTGTGTATGAGGACATGCGTGTCCGGGTTTGTGTGTGAACCTGTAAGAGAAAAAAGTGCGTAGGGCTGTAAAGACCAGAAGAAATGAACTAATTAAGTAAAAACGTTTTATTAGACACACCCTACACTCTCCTATATGAACTTTTTACTAGCTTTTGTTTACCAGCACAGAGCCTTCAGAGAATAAAAGGAGTGTGTAGGTGACCTAGGAGACATTTGTTGTACCAACAGCATCGCAAATGCCAAGCCAAGGCCGAAACCAATTGAGTGACATAATGTGATGGCAATGTCTAAGAAAGCTGAGATATCACTGTGATCCATCTTCAGTTTAATCGTTGGCTTTCAAACAAGGCACTGCCATGATGTTCTATGGTGCTTAACTAGCTCATATAAATTGCCTATCAATGTTGATGATTTGCAGAATAGCTGAAGACCTTTCAGCATTAACCTCAACACAATTATTTACCTCACATGACTTCAGTTTACAAAGCCTACTGACGTCAAAAGCTGCTGACCAGGAAGTACATCCCTCAATAAAATAAAACTGCTCTTGAAGCCTGGTCTAAATGGTAGAGAGAACCCTTGTGAATCCAGTTCCTTAATGGAAAACAAAATAGACAGTTAGCCATTGTCTGCTGGTGCCTTCAACTAAGTGGTGGTTGGATTTAGTGGTTTGTTGAAGTCTACCAGGCTCTGGTTTTGGTTTAGCTGTTGTAAATTGTCTTATTACATTTAGATCCATGTCAGCTATTTGTCAATGCAAACATAATTTGTTTGCACAAGCATCCAGATATAGTTTCAGAACTCCCATATTGTAAACAAACTCCACTCATGCAAACAGGCCTGTATGTCCTGGTCAAATGAATGTCCTATATAGGAAATATCATGCCACTGAGACCCTTGAAAAAGGTTGAACACTAAGGCAGTAAGCCTGAAAATACTACAAAGGAACACCCAGAAATAGACATGCAAAACATGGCTCTGTACGCTCAATGTATGTTAAACTACACAGCCCATTTTTCCAACAATATACAGGCCCAATTTGCCTTATGCTAAAACCCTAATAAAAAAATACTTTAATATCAAGTTAGTCTGTGATGTTACCATACTGAAATATTTTTACAGCCTAATTGAAGTTTTATGTATTACATTTGTAAAATACATATTTTATATACATTTTACTTGGGATTTAGATAGTCAGGCAATTTGAATGTTGACTTCGCCTAAAAGTATATTTACAGCACCAGTCAAGTTTGGACACACACACACACCTTTTTACTGGTACTGTATGTATTGGTATTTGTTAAAAAAACTAATACAAAATTACACACATTGTTATGAGCTACTTGTTGAACAAACAGCTAGTAAGGTACTGCGTCGTCATCACAGGAAAACGTAAATGGTTTAGAGACTAAAAAAACAACTGCGGAAAAACAGCATTCGGTAAAATAAATAAACACAGCCCATTTAACTGGTGATGTGAAATATACTCACCATATTCCGACTCCGCGACGGAATTCTCTTCCTTTTGTTTACTCATTTCCTCTTTCGTCCAATTATCCTAGGACTATATTCGTCTAAAATATGTTCAAGTCGAAGTTAAAAAACTAAAACAAAAGAATAAAACAAATATTTCATAAAAGGTGTCTCCACGTCTGGCATAGACATTATAAGTAAACTTGCTTTGAAGAAAATCTTTCTCTCGCGCGCTCCAGTAACCAGGGAGTGACGTCGCGGAGGCACCTGTTGTGGGATGCGCACCTGCGTTACACCTTTCACGCGCTTTGGCCTCCCTTTAATAAGCGCCCCCTGCAGTTTGAGAATTAAAATGCCCAAAACAACTTTTTGCTGTAGTTCATTCTTCAGCAGAACAAAACAAGGAACTTATTACCTGTTAGAAACAATCTGTCCAAACGTTTAAAAAGAAAATATTTTCTTTTATAATTAATATGCCCATTACAATTACAGTGCACCACCCCTATGCAGGTAACTTAAATCATAATGTACTTAAACCACATTTAAGCAGTGAAGTTTCAGGAGTGTCATGACCATTTAAATATATATATATATATATATATATATATTTAAAAATCCAGATAATTTGAGTGTAATATCTGCACCATATATACAGAACTCACAAATCAGTGTATCCAATACTACATTTTTTTAATACCTTTTTTTTAAATGACAACCTAAAAAATGTACTTGTAGAAAAAAGTAATCATGGAACCAACTGACATTGATAGAAATGCAATACCAGTCAGACATTCTGTCGTTTAACTTCTTCAATGCTTCACGACAGAAGATGGCCCGGTCACGGCAGTGTGTCTGAAGTGAATTGAACAGATTGAATTGATGTTTGGAACATGTGGAGAGGAATTGGCATGTCACCGTGTGCTCTGATGCCAGATCTCAGGGCAAACCAATATTATAGGAAATAAAAAAGGTACTTTATGAAAGGTCCTATGTAGAAATATAATAAGTAGAAACATGAGGTTTCCTTCTGCCGCACTGAAACAATAACTCAAAGCAAATTAAAAACAAAACTTAGAACAGAGACACATGCAAAAGCCCTCAGCGGAAGACTAGGAATTTCCTAGCAAGGCAATCCCAGGGTCGGTCCCTGATTCCGGGCAGGCCTCCAAGCGAGCGAGCCGGCTCTGCTCCAAGGCGATAGCCTCCGCTGAGTGTTTGCATTTTTCTGATCCACACTGGCAGGTGAAGTATTTACTCTTGATATCCCAGAAACGGTCTCCATAATCAAACCTGCACACACACCGATAAAACACCTGTCAAATTCTCAGCAGGGAACCTCAACATCCTAATTATAGTTGGGCGAACAACAGACACACGCTGTAGTCAAGTGTTACTCGAAGCGAGGCACTAAAACAAGCAAGCTACGCTGGGCGGTCACATCGTGTTGGCGAGTCTAGGTCATGGTGAGAGTGGTGCAGCCTCTCACCCAAGCTCCTGTCCCGTGAGGATGTCTCGGGAGCTGAAGAAGGCAATGCGCGGGAAGCGCAGGTCCTGGTGCAGCATGAACACGCGCACAGGGATGATGTTGGGGTCGCACAGGTGGTTGATGAAGCGGCTGATGTTGCCATAGTAACGCGCGTCGATGCAGTACACCTCCCCGTCCTTTGGCGGGAAAAAGAGTGAGGGGAGAACACAAACATTCAACATGGAATTATAGTCGTTTAACCCAACTATCTAGTTAATGGAGGGAATCTATTGTTACATTTACTGCGGAATCCTTTACGAGACAAAAAAGACGATATACCTTGTTATCCAGGTCAAAGAGATAGGAGTCGTCTTCTCTTACGTCGGCCTCTGCATCGGAGATCAGTTCTCCTACGTACCTGCGACCATAGATTATCACACAATTACCAACTGACTAATGTGCTAATAGATACAACCACTTTAAAAATAAAAAATGTACAATACACTCATTGGTATCAATTGTGAGGCCCAAAAGCAGATTTTATTTCTTAAAATGATATAACACACAAACCTAAAGGGTATTTCATAATGTTTACTTATTTCCACATTGGAGAATAGTAGAGAAGACAAATAACATGTCAAATCAGTTGAAAATACTTGGCAAATTAGATTTATCAAAGTAGCCACCCTTCGCCTGGATGGCGAAGGAAATAAATAATTATTTAAAGTTTATTTTCTTAAAGAAATATTTTTGAATGATTGATTGGTGCCATTTATACAATTTATATTTCTCTAATCCAAGCCTAAAATTGGCTTTTTTGTAAGGAAAAATAAGTTGATTATCCTAGTGCAAGTATTGAAAAAGTAACCCGCCCCTACTTACTCGCAGATGAAGCTACCCTGGGGTATGTCTTGCAGGGCCCTCACTCCCCATCCCATCTTCTCTGTCCGGTACAACTGGAGACGCACCCTGATTGAGAGACATTTGGAACTGTTGGTACAGCATTCCAGTAGCTGGATGGTGTTTTACTGTATGCATGCGTGTGTGTGTCTTACTTGATGCCTGCCTGTACTACTCGATTCTTGCAAGTGCGGTAGCAGGAGCAGGCCAGGTTGCACTCAAAGATGAGAGGGGGTTCTATTTTATTGAACTCCTGCAGCAACCGGTGATCCTGGTCAACACGGTGAACACAATCAAAAGTGGAAGGCAAGATAAAAGGATGTCATTCGTGAAGAAAAAACTTAATGTCATTAATTAACTTTGATGTGCTGAAGAAAAAATAAGGGTGCTCCGTTTAAAAAATGTTCCCCTTTCACAAATCTTCAGCTCTTCCAGCAAGAAACAGACACCAGAGAAGCTAACACCTACAATAACTGAATACGTTCATATCTAAAATCAAAATAAATCCATACTAACCTTGTCGTACCAGCAGCGTATACTGAGCTGTCCACACAGACAGTTGCTTGAGGAGCAGTCGTCCGTACAGCTGCAGTGCTGAGGGCAGAGAGACGCGCACATGTTATTGGAACAAGCCGGACATCTTGGGATAGCTGGCCGCTCCTTCAACCTTAAGGTAATTGCCAGATGTGTAGGAGTTCATGACTTGAGCTACGGTAACCCCCGGAAAACCTAAAGTGTGTATTTACCTGTAAGTGTGTGATGTTGCGGTCAATGTTCATGGCGGACGTCTCACAGTTCTCCGAGACGTATTTGTAGTCGGACGGACATCCCTCATCATCCACGGCGTTCACACAGGGGATGGGCACGTTCTCATAGCCCTGGGCTACGTCACTGGACAACAGAGGCAAAGGATTGAAAATCATCTTTCTGATGAATACAGAGCACAGACACCTCCAGGGGAAAAAAGCATTTGGTCAAGAATGAGTGCAAGCGAAAGGTCGTTGAACAATAGCAAATGTTGCGTGATGCAAGTCTGGAACCTGGAAATGATCTTTTCGGTCCGAAGAATGCGATTGGCTATCCCCCTCCGTAGCTTCCTGTTGATCTGGAGTGACACCCACACAGGCGAATCGGAACGGGCCAGAGAAAGAGGCGTGTCACCTTCCCTGTTCATGATGTCAATGTCTGCCCCCCTGGAGAGAAACAGCCTATAGGGAGAGAAGGTGATAAGCAAATAAACAATGAGTGAGAGTTGCCCATAGGCAACTAACCAATAAGACAACCTTATGGACATAACAGACAGAGGTTGGGGAGACGTACGTGACACACTCGAAGAAGCCCTCCCTGGCGGCAATGTGTAGGGGCGTGTCCCCGTGCATGTTAACAGAGGTCAGGGGGCAGCCGGCGTTCAGCACCATCTCGGCTATCTCAGCGCAGCCAGCGAAAGAAGCCCAATGGAGACATACATTCATCTCCTAACAGACGGAGAGAAAATTTATCTGAATAAAAATGACACCATCCCAGGGGGATCTCACAGCCATTTCGATTAACTACAACCAAAATGTCCCCCACTTTCTACAAGTCGATATTGTCATTTTAATGGTTCGTAACAGGGCGGGCCTTTAAATTCGAAAACATCCTCGTTCCGAATCAGTGCGGTCATAGCCCATCTAGCTCTTGGACTAAGGATCTTACCTTGTCCTTCAGGGTGACGTCGGCACCTCTGTTGAGCAGGGCTCGGATGACCTGTATGTGCTTGTGCTCCGCGGCCCAGATGATGGGAGTCCAGCCTCCACTGTCCTGAGAGAAAGACACAGCACATGGGGTCAGAGGGTAATGCGGGCTAGGTTACACAACAGAATCCTAGGACTACGGTTCAGTATGTTACATTGAACAGGTGGACAGATTAATTTAGGTTACATATAAGCCTGGCTGTAGTTGATTGACTAGACACCACTTAAGCGGCGTAGTTAATTTACACAACCAAATGACATGATATAGATGGTAAGCAAATGGTGTGAAATGGAAGTCTAATATAGTAGCCTGAGCACTATAAAATTGTTACTACATGTACAAAGGAAGACGTTAGTTCTACAAAGAAGACGATGGAGTGACTAAACTGAGAACAGATTGGGAAAAAAATGTAGGGGGGTTCCTTTTTTTACTTCAACAAGTGAAAGAAAACCGTGGTCTTCAAGCCAAAAGCTTTGTAAATTGCATAAGGCAGGAGTACATTTATCAACAAAGCCAACAACTTCATAGTAAATTATGTTCTGAGACACACGGTCATTGTAAATGATGCAGAGCATACGCAGTCTAGAGTACATTCAAGACAGTGAGAAAACACACACACTGACTTGTTGGTTGCTGCCACCCTGTCTAGAGCCCAAGAGTGTTCCTCTCTCGCTCTTCCCCACCTGTGCGTTGATGTCCACCTGTCCGGTCTCCAACAAAAGGGTGACAATTTCCAGGCTGCCGAGTTTGGACGCATGGTGGAGACCAGTGTAGCCATCTTCCTCCTGGATAAGCACAGAAGTGGGAGGACAGAGGAACAGGGAAGGGGTACAGTGTGTGGGGAAACACAGTTTGGAGACAGAGAAGAGCGGAGAAGACAAATGGACAGGGGTAGGGTTCATATTGTCATGAAGTTTGTTTATTTTATAATTGTAGTTTGATGTATCATGGGGCTTTTTGGGGGGGGGGACATGACGGAGAGTTTGTGTTCAAACAGCAGTGGGCCAAAATCAAACCCTGTGATGCAGTGGTATATTCAACCGTGCAAAAGTTTGGGGTCACTCAGATATTTCTTTGTTTATAAAAGAAAAGCTATGTTTTTTAGTCCCTTCAAATAGCATTAAATTGATCAGAGATACAGTGTAAACATTGTCAATGTTGTAAATAACTATTGTAGCTGGAAACGGCTGATATTCAACGGAATCTCTACATACGCATACAGATGCCCATTATCAACAACCATCACTACTGTGTTCCAATGCCACATTGTGTTTGCTAATCCAAGTTTTCCATTTTATGAGGCTAGTTGATCATTAGAAAACACTTTTGCGATTATGTTATCAATGCTGTGCTGATTAAAGAAGCAATGGAATATCTATATTGGCATTCAGAGGCCCATTATCAGCAACCATAAAGTTTTATTGCTTATTTATATAGCACAGTGTCCAGCAGTTGCAAAAGGGTTTAATAATGATACATTTGCCTTATAAAAAGATAAACTTGCAGCAAACACAACATGCCATTGGAACACAAGACTGATATGTAGAGATTCCATTGAATATCAGCTGTTTCCAGCTACATAAGTCAATTACAACATTAATAATGCCTGCACCGTATTTGTGATCAATTACAGTGGAGGAAACAATTATTTGATCCCCTGCTTATTTTGTACATTGCCCACTGACAAAAAGATTATCTATCATTTTAATGGTAGGTTTATTTGAACAGCCAGAGACATAATAACAACAACAAAATCTCAACTTGTTACCTGTATAAAAGACATCTGTTCACAGAAGCAATCAATCAGATTCCAAACTCTCCACCATGACCAAGACCAAAGAGCTGTCCAAGGATGCCAGAGACAAGATTGTAGACCTACACAAGGCTGGAATGGGCTACAAGACCATCGCCAAGCAGCTTGGTGAGAAGTTTACAATAGTTGGTGCGATCCTTCGCAAATAGAAGAAACACAAAATAACTGTCAATCT
The DNA here is from genome assembly GCA_016801125.1 of Novumbra hubbsi. Taxonomy (NCBI): domain Eukaryota; kingdom Metazoa; phylum Chordata; class Actinopteri; order Esociformes; family Umbridae; genus Novumbra; species Novumbra hubbsi. The sequence continues at coordinate 43,152 of JACXGK010000327.1, forward strand.
CACTCGGTCTGGGGCTCCATGCAAGATCTCACCTTGTAGAGATTCAATGATCATGAGAAAGGTGAGGAATCAGCCCCAAACTACAAGGGAGGTCAAAGATCTTAAGAAAGCTGGGACAATAGTCACCAAGAAAACAATTGGTAACATACTACGCTGTGAAGGACTGAAATCCTGAAAGTCCCCATGCTCAAGAAAGCACATGTACAGGTCTGTCTGAAGTCTGCCAATACAAATTTGAATGATTCAGAGAACTGGGTGAAAGTGTTGTGGTCAGATTAGACCAAAATCAAGCTCTTTGGCATCAACTCAACTCACCGTGTTTGGAGGAGGAATGATGCCTATGACCCCAAGAACACCACCCCCATCGTGAAACATGGAGGAGGAAACATTATGATTTGGGGGTGTTTTTCTGCTAAGGGGACAGGACAAATTCACTGCATCAAAGGAACGATGGATGGGGCCATGTACTGTCAAATCTTGGGTGTGAACCTCCTTCCCTCAGCCAGTGCATTTAAATGGGTCTTGGATGGGTATTCCAGCATGACAATGACCCAACCACATGGCCAAGGCAACTAAAGAGTGGCTCAAGAAGAAGCACATCAAAGTCCTGGAGTGGCCTAGCCAGTCTCCAGACCTTAATCCCATAGAAAATCAGTGGAGGGAGCAAAAGGTTTGTGTTGCCAAACGTCAGCCTTGAAACCTTAATGACTTGGAGAGGACCTGCAAAGAGGAGTGGGACAAAATCTCTCCTGAGATGTGGGCAAACCTGGTGGCCAACTACAAGAAACGTCTGACCTAATTGCCAACAAGGGTTTTGCCACCAAGTACTAAGTCATGTTTTACAAAGGGGTCAAATACTTTTTTCACTGAGTAAAATGCAAAACAATATAACTTATTTGAAATTCTTTTTCTGGATTTGGTTTGTTGTTCTGTCTTTCACTGTTCACATAGACCTACCATTAAAATGATAGACTGATAATTTCTTTGTTAGTGGGCAAGCGTACAAAATCAGCAGGGGATCAAATAATTTTTAATGCATGTTATTTTTAAAAGACAAAAGAGTAGCTGATCTTTCAAAAACAAGACAAGTGATCCTGAAATATTAAATGGTAGTTATTGTGCACCAGAGACAGCAGCTTCGACCGCTAGATCACGACAGGCCACGCATTTTGATACTTTAAGATGTTTAAATACCATCCAGGTTTTATTAATATACATGTCTTGGCTAGTTTATTCTAGAAAAGAACCAATTGACCTCCCATCAAAGTGTTCAATTTGAAAGTTAAATTCTTTGAGGTTCAAATCCTTAAGGGCTTACATCATTAGAGCCGCTTACTAATAGTAGCCATAAGTACCGTTAACCAATCGGCTTGGCTATAAGGCTGTTGACCGGACACTTACAGTGTGGTAAACGCAGGCACCACTCTGGACCAGGTACTTAGTCACCTCCACGTGATTGTTGACAATGGCCTCCAGAAGAGGGGTCCTCATTGATTTGTCTTGGACATCCAATTTTGCACCTGCCTGAAAAAAATATACATAATACATCTCAAATAAACAAAACACATTGGCGATTTATTCAGCAAGTCCCTCTGTGATTTAGTTGGATTTCTTCTGACGGCTGCCTGATGAATATCCTTAAGTAACAACGACTCAAGTGAAAAAGGTTGTTTACCTGCACCAGCATGTAGCAGACCTCTAGCAGGCCTCTCTGGGCGGCAGCATGAAGAGCACACCGTCTGTTCTGGGATTCAGCCTGGTAGGTTGGGTCTATGCCCTCCACTGGACCACGTGGAACAGAGGGGTGAATGTCAAGACCCATCATTTGTACATATGCGAAATTACACCAGAGAACCCAAGCTTCTCAAGCAGAGGAATGGCAGAAGATTATGACAAAAATCAATTTGTACTAAACAGTAAAACACAAACGCAGGTCCCAATGAGACTTACTGAGCATGAGCAGAACCCTCTGTGACTCTCCCTGCTTGGCGGCTGGGTACAGCTGACGGGGGTGGAACCTCAGCTTCTTCCTCCTGACCAACAAGAAACCCAGCAACAATGTTACAGCTGGCATGACTATAGGAAGACAGCAGGCATGACTATAGGAAGACAGCAGGCACGAATATAGGAAGACAGCAGGCACGAATATAGGAAGACAGCAGGCATGACTATAGGAAGACAGCTGGCATGACCATAGGACGACAGCTGGCATGACTAAAAGGAAGACAGCTAGCATGACTATAGGAAGACAGCTAGCATGACTATAGGAAGACAGCTAGCATGACTATAGGAAGACAGCTGGCATGACTAGCATAGTTTTTCCAAAACTCATTGGAGAAAGTCAAATGGAAGGATTTCTGAGGCATCAGGTTTAGAGAAGAGGACAAGGAGAGGATGCAAAGAGTACGATATTGAGACTGTCTGCAGCTTTCAGGGCCTTCAAATCAATAAAATGCATGACAACATCCTATGTTCCTTGGAACAATCCTAGATCTGACACCATTAAATACATGTTCTTTTAGTAGCTTTCCACAATCTGATCATCACCTCTCGGTGTCCTGGGTGAGAATGGCCTTCTGCAACGCCACCCTGCTGGGCCCAGGGGGAAGTGCACTGGGGCTTATTGGCTTTCCGTTGGGCAGACAGAGGGATGGTCCCACGCTGTCCACGCCCTCCTCCCCTGGGGGGGGTGCGTCGTCAGGCGCTCCGACCACAGTGGCTTGGGGGGGCTGCTGCTCAGCCTCCCTCTTCAACACCCCCCGCCCACGCATCCTTGCACTGATAAACCGAGAGCCGCGTGGAAATTAGCAATTTTTCTGCAATTCTTATTCCATATACAGCGCCATCCGTAAAGTAAGTATCCATGTTGGGTATAGCATTTAGTTTTGAAATGCTTTCATGCGGTTCCCTTTTTTCAGGGCACCAGAAATACATGGACAGCTTAATATAATATTCAACTGAAGCGGTTACTGTTAAGTATTTGCTCACATATCCTTTACATAAAACAATTGCCTAAAGTCCACGACCCATTGACCCCAGACATTGGGAATATTCTCTTGTGATGCTTGATTGTTTTGAGATATTTTTGCCATGAATTCAAATGGAATTAATTTCCAATTAGATATTAAAGTTTGTCTTATTTAATCTTAAACAACTGCATGCATTACTGCATTCTGAGTACATTTTGATAATACTAGCAGTGGGTGGGCTGCAAAACATGTCATAAGACTCCAATATCCATTCAATATGGTGGTTATTCTATAATTAGTAGTACATCAGAATCACTTGTATTTTACGGCCATTTTATACTGCATCGTTCCTAGCCCCAGGGCTTTCTTAAACACACACACATTACCTTTCAAGCTTGACCGGACCCTCTGGCTTCTTCCCGTTCTCCGGTGCCCCGGTGGAGGCCGCCTGGGAGGGGGGGGAGGGAACGGACGGGGGGAGAGACGGAGTGGTGGTGGAGGAGGCCGAGGTGGTGACCAGGGTTGCCGTCGCAGACGCCGAGGGCGGGATGGTGACTTCCTGGGCCTCTGAGGCATCCTCGCCGCAATGGGGGCAGAAAAGCAAGCCGGTGCCCAAACCCCTGCCCCTCCCAGCCCCGAGCACCGTAACGCAGCCCCGGTGAAAACGGTGTGCGATGCGCTGATCCGGACAGCACTCCAGAAAAGTGCCCTGGTAGAACAGGAAGAGAGGGGGGAAAGGCACGAGAGTCCAGTTTAGCGTTGAAACCCGCACCTCACGCCCCACGGTTTATACATCTCAATAACCTTCGGTGGCCCACACAGGTTTACAGATGGGTCTCCATGTGTACGGACCTGAGTGGCTGTGTACATTTTTCCTCACACTCCTAACAGGTGCCGGGGGCAAAACCTTACCGCGATACAGAAGTAACCACATCCGGGGCAGCAGTGATGTTTGACCATGTGGGAGCGATGGTTCTCGCACAGCACCATGAGGGAAACCCGACTGGACGGTCGCATGGTCTCCCCCTTCTGAATGACATGAATGCAGCTGACCAACTGTGGGACACGGAGAGAAAAGAGAGACGGAACAAAGTGAAACACTACGACGGTTAAGGAATTGGCGAGGACGTCCATGGAGACGCTTCGCAGGGCGCCGACCTCTCCGTTAACACTCTCGGTGGCCATGCAGAGTCTGTCGGGGCGTCCGCTGGCGCTGTCTACCCGGGGCGCCTCCATCCTGCAGCTACACAGAGGCAGCTCCTCCAGGCGCTCCGTCTCACCAGCCTCGCTGCCTTCTGCAGAGACAAGCCACACCCAGGTCTGTTACATGCGGTGGTCCACAGTAGACTGGTCGGGGCGCCACAAAACAAAAAAGAAGGATTTGCATTCAACGTGCGGGTCCCAGTTCCTACCCTAAGCTGAACTTTGATACCTGAAAGTGACGCTAGTTGTCAAGACACAGGAACTTTCTACGAGCACAAAGAGTCTTTGTCCATTTCTACTGTCGACGGATGCACATCAACAGTGCTGTTCATTGAAATGGCGGCTTGTGAGATCGGACAGGTTGGGCAAGACATTTGCGTGAACACACCATCTACCCACCGTGTTGAGGCGACAGTGTCAGGCCGTCTGCTGCTGTGATGTCCAGGGAGCCCAAGGCCACTTCGGTGTATTCACTGGATCCGCCTTGAGGGGGCACCGTCGACGCAGCTGGGAATTCAGACAGAAAACAGTCCATCAACCAATCCTACATTAAAGAAGCATTTTCGACAATCGAAAGGATAGGAGAGGATTAAGTAATGATGCGCAATCAATTGGCCTGGGATTGGACAATGCTGATATTTGCTTATATAAGCTTTAATATAGGCGCTCTGTAAATCTGCTGATCTCCCTCTAATGCCTTACTTGGTGAACTGATAGCTCACATAACGCAGGCAAAACCAATGACTTCGCTTTTTGTTATATAAATGATTCAACCAAATGAGGGGTAATTATTGTCCTCGGCCTCATTATACAATCATGTTTTTATACAACAATTGACCTTTTTGCCCTTAATTATTTATTTTTTAAGTTAATAATTATTATAAACACAGTCACAGATTTTAGCTGCAAATGGAGTGTAGGTTATTCATTCATTTCGGCAGAATCTGTGCAGGCGATTTAAGCATAATGTTCAGCTAGAAGTTGTGTAAACCCTGGACAAACTTAAGGGCACAACACATATTTGTTTTGTATGGATAAATAAATATATCAAAGTGAAAATACTCAAAAGACTTGTTTACTTTGTCAAAAGAATAGGCCTTTTTTATCATAACACACCTACTCTCTACCCCTCAAGAAAGTACTAACGAAATGTACGGAAATCTATGGACTGTTTCCAATCCAAAATGCGTAACCGATGTCAATAAACCTTTAAAAACAGGCCAGTGATAATAAAATGCTTCCCTTGGCCAGTAGGATGCTCACCCCCACCTGCCTCTACACCGTCGGCTTTCTCTCTCCCTTTGCCTCGCCCTGGGCGGGTCCAAGGCGACTCGTTCCTTCCTTTGCTCCTCTGGCCAAGCCTCTGTGGGTCTGACTCTGAGCTCTGAGGATAAAGAGGGCGTGGAAATGTTAGTACATGAAATGTACAAATCCGCAACATTGTTAATGGCAAGACTGAAGCCTGGTGACTGATTTTACCTAAAAGACAAAAAACAGGTAGAATTACTCACGTTATCGGACATGTTGGCAGACTCCTCTGCATCTCTTTCATGAAGCCTATCTTCTATTCCACCATCTTCAGACTGCAAAACGTAAAAGGGTTGGTATAGAAATGGTAAAGAGCAGAAACAAATATCAAAATCTTGACAAATTGTGTTGCGGCTCCTAATTTATTTCATGGCATGCATGTTAATACTAGCTAAAGGCTGAGCCTCAAACCTTGCTGTCTGAATAGGCAGTGTCTGCCTCGTCCCTAGCATAGGGGTTGTAGATCAGAAACTCATCCTCGTCCGCACCCTCATCCAATTCCTTCAGCCAGCTGTCGCTCCTTTTTGCCGTCTCGAGGACAATGCTATCCGTCTGAAATGCAAACAACAAAAAGGATGAGTAACAACTGAGTCATTAATAATTCAATGTTATATAACTCAATATCTTAATAATTCAATGTCATATAAACCAATATATTAATAATTCAATGTGATATCCCTCAATATTTGAGAAAAATCAATGTCATATAACTCAAACTCTTAAAAAAACAATGTAATACAACTCAATATCATAATAATTCAATGTCATATAACTCAATATCATAATAATTCAATGTCATATAACTCAATATCTTAATAAACCAATGTGATATCCCTCAATATCTTAATACATCAGTGTGATATAGCTCAATATCTCAACCAACTGCACAGTGCCAGTTGCTTGTTTTATGTACAAAGATAGGCATTATGAAAAACTGACCGGCCCAACATACCTTCTTTGCTGCAATCATGCTCTCTGTCTTCTCAGGGGTAGTGTCAAGGCCTAGCTTTCTCCTCTTTGCCACTGCTGAGTTTGAGACACACGCAATGAATTGTATCATAGTTCCCACTGAAGGGAACTTAAGTCAATCAAAATGGTGCCGCGATACTGACCAGAATCTGCATCTGTCGTAAAGGTTGCAGTGGCTTCTGCCGGCATGACTGGTACGATCGCTGACTCAATGCACCTCACCTGAAAGGAGAGTCATGATTTGAATGACGTAAAACAAAAAACTTGATTTCAAATAAAAATAAAGAAAGGAAAGAGATAAAATGCTCTGTTGACATTATTGTCTATATACTTAATGTAATGTCGTACCCATGGTAAAGTCTCATACATAATGGCTATCATCAGGTTTATAAGAGGCCGTATAACCTGACTAATTGTGTTGGTAACTGGCTTGTAAAAGCAATAAAGCATCTCCCCAATGCATTGTGTCTAAGAACTGCTATTAGCGGAGGTAGATTGGCCACAGCCCCTTGAGCAATTACTTACAACCAGGTTTCCCAAAAAGTTGGGATGCTGTGTAAAATGGAAATGAAAACAGAATGTACAAATCATTTAAACCCTATAATTAATAGAAAAAGTACAAAGACAACATAGTAGACATTGAAACTGGTAAGTGTTATTGTTTCCTGAAAAATAAGTGCCCACTTTGAATTAAAAGTCAGCAATATGTTTCAAAAAAGCTGTGACAGGGCCAACAAAAGACAAGAAAAGTTGTGTTATGCTAAGAAAAACACCTGGTGGAAGATATCACAACTAATTAGGTTAATTGGAAACAGGTCAGCAACATCATTGGGTATAAAAAGAGCATCCCAGAAATGAGTCTTTCAAAAGTAAAGAATTAGAAGGGTTCTCCACTCTGAAGAATGCACAGGCAAATAGTGCAGGAATTTAAAGAATAACATTTCTAAGTGCGTAATTGCAAGTGTTTAAAGATCTCATCATCTACAGTCCATTATATAATTAAAAGGTTCAAAGAACCCAGAGAAATCTCTGTACACAAGTAACAAGGCCAACAACCAAAATTGAACCGACGTGATCTTTGGGCCCTCAGACACACTGCATAGAAAACAGACTCTGATTCTGTAGCAGAAATCACTGCATGGGCTCAGAAACACTTCCAGTATATCGCTGCATTTACAAAATGCAAGTTCAAAATCTACCATGCAAAAAAGAAACAGCTCTGGAAGAGACCACTGCACCCAAAAAGATGAAAAGGAATATTGAATTTGAAACAGAAGGGTCCAAATTAAAAGACCACTGCAAATCAAACCCTTTGGTTCCTCACTCAATTTTCCTTCTCACCTTCTCTACGTCCAAGCTTATTTAAGATTAACTGAAGCGAAGTGGAAAATTGTCCTGTGGTCTGACAAATCAAAATTGTAAATTGTTTTAGGGAATTATAGACGCTGTGTCCTCTGGACTAAAGAGGAGAGAGACCATCTTGCAGATGCATCCAGACAACGCATTTTTCAGGGAAGGCCTCGCATATTTCAATATTCAATAAAAACACATTCTTCACATACTACAACTGTTTGGATGCTAAATAAAAGAGTCTGGTTGATAAAACTTGTTGAAAACATTTAGCGCATTATGAAATGAAACAAAAACAACTAAGCAGACATCGAACTGTTGAGCTGCTGAAATCCTTTATCAAACAAGAATTGGAATACATTTCACTTTCTAAACTACATCAACTGGTCTCCTCAGTTCCCAATGATGCTACAGAGTGGCAAATGTTGTCTTTGTATTATTTTCAATTAAAGATAGGGATAATTGATATGCACATCATTGCATTCTGATTGTACACGGTGTCCAAACTTTTTTGGGATATTCCACCCCTGAGGCATGCCATTATTTTTATGAACCAGTTACTAACACAATAAAACCTTTATATTGTCATACCAGTGGTAAAAGGCCTCATATACCACAAAGTTTTGTCCGATCAGCATTTAGTGTTAGAACCACTTAGATTATCAGTTCATAATAAAGAATATAGTGCTACTACAGGCCATTGTTTCAAACAGACTCACCTGTGTGGGGGGTGGTCTGTTCATGGTCTTGCGAGCGCGATGTATTTTTACAGCCTGGCCAGGGATTGGATTGGAAGAGGATGAGGACAGAGGCGACAGGTGAGGTTTACTACCTGGTCCAGAGACACTCATTTTCGCTCGTCCAGAAGGAGAGGAAGCAGGGGTGGAGGGGGGGGAGAGAGATGGAGAAGACATGGGTGGAAGGCTCTTCGCTGCATGACCTGGTGGGGAGAGGAGGGGTTGGGTTATTGAAGGAACCATAGCTTAAATCAGTGGATGAAAACCAGAAAAGCAACAATAACATTGAGCTCCACATGAAAGTCGATTCGGTTACCATGGATACTAAATGTTATATATCTCATACACCTGCGAGGGCTTTGCCTGACACAGAAGAGGATGTTGTTGTGAGTCTTTCGCTTTCCTCTCTGTTTTTTGAATCATCCTTCAAAATCTGCTTGATTGGCTGTGACAGCATAGGCTCAACGACACTAGGAACCACTGGAGTGGCAGGCCTTTCAGCACCTAGGTGACATTCAAAGCATCTGCATCAGAACCAAAATACACGTTCATGAAATCTGTGTATACTGTGAATTTACTATTGATATCCACTTTATGTTGACATCTGCAATTTTTTTAATTTTTTGTTTCACATATAATATCCTTTTATAGCACATTCATACTTTTCGCGGTTTTATGCTCAACTTTTTTACTGTCCTCAAATGTCAAATTAAGATGGCATGAATAAAGCTGATTCTAATTTTGATTCCAACAGAAAATGTGATGCAGCATAATTCCAAACAAAACAAACTAGTTGCAGTTGGTATACAATTATAAGGGTAGGTGATATAATTGCCTCAAATATGAATAGAAGAGCAGACTTGTTGTGAGAGACATGGTAAAAGGTAAAACAAACAAATATTTTGGTTCTCCTTATGTACAACAGTGACACTACACTGTTGAGGTATTTAAATAAGTTACCTTAAGAATCAATTAATACATATAATTATTGGTCTAAAAAATGTATGTAGCAACTCACTTTTGCCCCTTTAAAATGTTCTCTTATTTGCAGATATTTTCAAGCGATGCACTACGTTCAGCTTTCAAGATTTACAGAAGACCATTACCATGGTTATGGCATTACATCACTATTTACTACTTAATTACGTTGGTAATCAGTAATTACATGAAATAAGGCATATTGGGGGTTGTGATATATTGCCAATATACCAGGGTTAAGAGTTGTGTGCAGAATCTACGCCATGTGTCATGCCTAAGAACAGCTCTGAGCCGTGGTATATGTCCAAAGACAGTGTTACCAGGTGATTATCACTAAAAGGTTCCTTAAAGATGTAAATAATTTACATTTCTCCATATGAATTATCAGGAATGTATTTTGTGAGAAGTATTATAGATATAATAAAGTACATTGTGCTGGTATGAGGTACTCAATTAAGCACCATTTAAAATGCCAACATTCACTAGTTCCAATGCAATATCTAGGAAAATAAAATAATATTTTTCAGATGTTATAGTTAAACGATCTCACTTTAAGTACTTTATCCCAAGTCAATTAGGATAATTAAAACACATACCGTCATCCGACTGGCTTGAGAGTCTCACTTCAAGATTAGTTTCCAATGCACCACTCTCAGACGACTCCTAGAAAAAGCAAAATAAAAAGCGCGTAATAAAATCTAATAGCCCTTTTAAAATCCAAATCACTTCCCAACAAATAAAGAGTAAATGCAGAAACGCAACTAAATCAGGAATACGATAACCATTACATAGCTGAGAAAACTCAACTTCAATAACTAGGTGAAGTATGCACCATTTAGACACAGATTGTACCTAATGGTCATATGAAAATGCTAGATTACATTGTGTGCAGGTATAAGTGCATAATAGTGGCTTCATTTTACAATACTAGTAAGTTCGATACTGGTTTGGTATGAAACACTAACTTAGGATGTGTTGACATTGCAAAGTGACACAGAAGAATACAAACAGGCACAAAACAATTTATTTTATACACGACCTCATGGTAATCTAAATAAATAAATAAAAACCGTCTACATACTTTCATTCATTCATTCATTCGTTTCAGAAAAAAAGGCATAGTTGTTATCAACGTTTCATACATCTTTTAGTTATTTCTCCCAGATCCATCTTCCAGCTATGTGGCTAGGTTGCTAGCTAATTGTTCAAGGGGGCTGCCTTTTATTCTAGCTAAAACTAGACATTGCAAGTAGAAGAATACCTACTTGTGAGTAAAGATACAATTTACTGTATGCATGCTCGAGGTGTTGTATAACTGTCTATTTTGCAATAAAATGGCCGTTTGAAACTAGCAAAATATAGCTAACAATTATTTACCTTGGTCGTTTTCTCAGATGCCGACATGATTCCAATGAAAGCGTACGTATTTCATTTGCTGAGCGTAAACTTGCATTCTCCGCCCCTTGGCTTTCTCCCGTAAAGGGTTGGTAAGCGGTTGTCATCCAACGTTAATGGTGCGTTACCGTCCCCTACTGTACTGGAGTGTGATCACAAAAAAGTAATAATCCTTCGTGCAGTGACTACTTTTCCTGATCCTGTTTCTCTTAAAAAAATGCAAATATGCATTGTTGTGAGCCAAAATGGCAACGCCTCAGACTGAACTGCTTTCCAAATAAGTGCAAAATGCCCACGCTATTTTATTGCTGTGTCAGTAGATACGAGTGGCACACCGGTATAGCTAGGACATGTTCAAACAATATTAGAATATATGTTAAGAAAGCTAGGTGAGTTAATTACATAACGCCTTAAAAATATATATACATTTCGAAGAAACTGCCAATGGTTTCATTAACAAATCATAATGTGACAACTGTATATTACGGATGAAGATTAAGCCTACTAGCCATCGACATTCGTTGTGATTTCAGAGCTGATTGTAAACATTGATTATTGTATCTTCCCCTTTAAAACGTTGAGTGGTCACCTTGTTGTCACGGGAAGCAGTGGTCCACTCTCGTTGAAAACAAGCTAACGTTAGCTAGCTAGCGAAACATAGCTCGCTAGCTAGCAAACATATTAGCTACAGCGAATGGCCGGTTATTGGTATGTTAGTTATTCCACATCATTATAGTATCAAGAGGGATAGTATATAGAAGTAGCTAAAGTAGCAGGTAAGGTAACACCAAACTATCGTTGAATTTATTGACTATCAGTATTAGGGCTTGCAGTCAGGTTAACGAACGACGGCTAAATAACGTTAACTAACGTTAGTTCATAGTATTAGCCTATACAGGCTAAGGGACAGCAACATAACTAGCTATGAGAGGTTATGTCACAACAACGCTACTTTTTGCTTATCGTGAAAACTACGTTTTATAGCTAGTGACAATTAACATTAGCTAAGTGGCTAGTTTAGTAGCCAATGCTACTACTTTTACGTTAGAAGCTATATGGATGAATTAATCTAGCTAGCTAGTGAAGGCCTACTTGTGCCCAACAAGCCTTAAAAAGAAAACTTGTGAAGAATGAACTTACCTACCCTGTCCAGCATGATCATCACTTAATAATCACAGGAAAGGTTGGTCGTCAATGCATGCTGGTGTGCTTTTTACTATTGAAAACACACATTAGAGACCACCATACTTGTTTTTTACAGTGTTGTAGGCTGACACTTGGAAGGGTGGAAGGTCTCTAGGATCAATTTGGCCAGAATAGTTGCAGCTGGAGCACTGTCCAGAGTATTAGAGTCTATACCCGACAAAGTGCTAAGTTTTCCCTGTATTAATTCCTCCAGAAGATGGATGTTTTATGTATATATAATTGCAGAATTTTGTGTCATCTCTATGTCTCTTAGGCGACTTCCAAGACCGGTAAGATGGAGGTTCTGGTTTTCCGGTTGCCAGGTCATGGTGACGCAACCCTTAAAAGTATGAACTCCCTGAGGTCCAAGCAGCAGTTCTGTGACATTACAATTGTGGCCAGCGGCAGACAGACCTTCCGGGGACACAAAGTTGTCCTGGCAGCCTGCTCCCCTTTTCTCAGGGACCAGTTCCTGCTCAATCCGTCATCTGAACTGCAGGTGGGTGCCAGCGAAGGCCTCCATGACATACACTGTTTGGGTCATGTTTGCAAATTTTGAACCTCTCAGCAAGGCAATCCACCCGCCAATCCAAGCATAAAATTCCACCCACACATGCACCCATCTATGCATGTGATGGCCTTGATGGCTTACTTATGGCTTAACAACTGTTTATATTGTTCTGTTCCTGTTTTCCTAGGTGTCGATCCTTCACAGCTCCTCTGTGGTGTGTGAGCTTCTCCAGTCCTGTTACACCGGGGTGCTCCAGTTCAGCCCCAAGGAGATCGTGAATTACCTGACGGCCGCTAGCTACCTACAGATGGAGCACGTTGTGGAGAAGTGCCGGGGAGCCTTGGGAAAGTACATGCAGCCAAGGAACCCCAGTTCATCAAAGGTTAGCTACTGTTCCGGTCAACTTTCTCTGGGTTTAGTCAGAGCTCTTTTTTTTCTTTTCTTTTTTTTAAGGCAAACGTTTACAGAACCTGACAGTGTGATTAAAAAAAAAAAAAGGCTTCAAAGTGGACAAAGTCATATTGTTCTTACAATTCAACCCCTCCAGCCTTCATTGTTTATTTTGCCGCTTGCTTTTAGATCAAGTCAGAGGAGAGCCACACGATGCCAGTGATAGTCAGCGGCAGCAGTCACTCACTCTTGTCATCCTCTGCGGGACATTCTCCCTCCCAGCAGCCTCCGAGTCCTGGGCAGTCACAGGACGATGAGCGGACCGACTCCAACACACAGACAGACGTACGGCATGATGAGGACGCGCTGGACGAGATCAAGGTAAGCAGACTGAAGGACACTCGCGGGTGCCTCCATCTCTAGATGAATCAGCGGGAATCACGCGCTTTCTAAAACAGCAGTTCACTGGATATTTGTTTGAATTCCCGTACCGGCAAGGTAAAACATAAAGTCTGTTGATCTGTTCTTGGGAAAGAAACTTAACCAGCATTTGCACCAGGGTGTCTCGAGAAGTTGGGATGTTTTACCCCAACACATGTAACCCCGCCCCACCCCACCCTTGTTTAGGAACTATACTGAATTTCAACGTCAATGTTTTTTTCAGGTCAAGGTCACGGAAGAGGACGAGGGCAGGGAGGATTACGACGTTTTCCGAATCTGCATCGAGGATGAACAGGAGCCGGCGGAGCGACAGGAGGGAGAGGAGGGCGCTGAGGAGGCCACCGAGGGGGGCCGCTACCCGGGAACAGGCGGCTGCATCGGGGAGGAGGGCGAGGGAGACAACGTGACCCCAGCTGAAATGGCCCAGCGTGTGGGGGGTTTTGAGAGGGAGGGGCTGCGTGCCTGGAGGCGGAGACTCACCGACTCACCCAAGGTGGGACGCGGGAGGGGTAGAGGGAGGGGCTTCAAGAGGAAGCGGGCCTCTTACCGTGAGAGGGAGAGGCGGCCTCTGGGCATGCAGTATCAGGAAGCGTGGCGCTTGCCTACTGGGGTGGAGATGATTCAGGGATTCGGCCTGGACTTCGGCCAGGAAGCCATGAGGTCAGGGTTCCTTTCGGAGGGCGAGCTCCCGAGGCTGGACTACGGACTGGGGATGGCGGATGGCCAGGGAGACGACCTGGGCCCCAGGGACGGGAACAGTATTCCCCATTACGGCCTGGACGACCCCAGTGGGGATGGAGGGGAGGGCAGTATGGGCATGGGGACTGTTCCAGCCGGGGTTGACGAGGCGGGGGACGAGTCGGTGGCGGTGGTGGGCTCCACCTCCAGCACGTCGGGGCCGGTGGCGTGCGAGCACTGCGGGCTCTCCTTTCCCTCTGCCCAGTCCCTGGCAGTGCACTCACGCGCCACCCACCTGCTGTATGTGTGTCAATGCTGTGGGCAGCACTTCAACCACTCCAGCAACCTGAACCGCCACATGGCCGTGCACCGCGGCGCCAAAGTGCACAGCTGCCCGTTGTGCCATAAGACGTTCACGCAGAAGTCCACGCTGTGCGACCACATGAACCTACACAGCGGCGAGCGGCCCCACTGCTGTGCCTACTGCCACTCACGCTTCGCCCACAAGCCGGCACTCCGGCGCCACCTCAAGGAACAGCACGGTAAGACCACCGGTCAGAACAGTCTGGAGGCGCAGGCCAAGATGGAGAGAGCGGTTCCTGGGGGAGGAGAGGAAGGACACGTGGGACAAATTTGAATTTTGGCAGGAACACTAATGCAAGGTGAAGGGTGAGGAGAATGTCTTCCTTTAACCCAACCCCCGGCCAAAGTGTACACTCAAGTGTACAGATGACGGTTTGAGGTAAAAAAAAAAAACTTACATTATGGGTCAAGAAAATGGCTGTGTAACTGCTTGCCAATGAGTGGTTTGGAGCCTGCCTTCCTATTTGATGATTGGAAAAATACTGTGTGTGTGTGTGTGTACTGGATGGACTTACTAAGGTGAAAGAAAAAGCACTAGCTTTAAACGTATGGTGCACAAGTCCAGTCCTTTTTATGGGAGGTAGAGCGCTGCACTGGCCATGACCGGAAATGTTAAGGTGCTCCTCCAGAGATGACATTTTGCTGTTTGGACTTAATTTCTTTTTAAATATTTTTTTTTGGAGTGACAATAATGATTTTAAAACTGTATGATGGGGGAAACACTGTGGAGGGATTATTTATCTTTCAACAATTCAACAACTTCTTGGGAAACTGACTGACAATGGGTCTGTATGACTGGAGTTCCACACCTCCAGTTTTAGAACTTGTTTAATTTTTAACTCACGGGCCAACCAATAAAATATTAATTTGTGTATTTATTTAAGAGGATGATGTTCTTATTGAATTCTGGTTGTTGACTGGTCGTGTAGTTCAGGTGCTCTGTGACATTGTGAGTCAACTACAATTCTTACACAGTTTACAGCACTTTAAGGGCGTATCAGAATAATTTTGGGGAAAAGTATGCAGACTTCTTCACGTTGTTGTTACAGCCATATTCTAAAATGAATAAAATCACTTTTTCAGAAAGCTTCATGAAATACTCGGGAGCTTCTTGTTTTCAGTGACCTCACTGACCAAGGCTTTTCTCCCAATTGGTCAGTTGGTCTGTGCAGACTGCACTAGGTAGAGCATCGGTAATTCCAAACTTCTTCCATTTAAGTATGATTGAGGCCACAGGACTTTCATAAATTTTTTGGCATCCTTCCCAAAACCTGTGCCTTGACAAAATTCTCGGAGCTCTAGGAGCAATTCCTTTGACCACATGGCTTGGTTTTTGCCCTGACATGCACTTTCAACTATGGGATTTTCTATTAATTGGCAAAAAATATTTAGCTTTAGCATTACATGTAGATTGATGAGGCAAAAATAAAATGTAAGCAATTTTAGAGCAAGGCCGTAAAGTAAAAGCAGTCTGAATACTTTTTGAATGTGCGGTTTTAGTGTACCATAATGATATTAATTAGAAAATAAACTTGGTACAAATGTGTACTCGTGCACAAAATTAGCAGATCTTGTTACGCACTGGTAAAATAAGTACCTTTCTATCTTGAGCTAGCTGCCACTATTGTCATGTACTATTTGAATGGAACCAGACATGTTGTGTTTCATTTTACGCCAGACTGTCGAAGAGATTCTATCATGCTTTAATATTGTGTTATTATATTAATAGTGTTTTTATATAGAACAGAATTGGTCACCTTCGATTCAAAGCAAGACCCCATCAAACCACAGAACGGGAAACATTGATGTGATTAATTGCGCTCCAGAACAAATCAACCAGGCCACCACACCAACCCACACCATCACTGCTCACATGGTTGTTGCCATTTTAATGAAAATGTAGCATCTACCTTGAACAATGATAATTGACTGTGTCGTATCAGGCATTGAAAAAAAACAACTCAAAATACAGCATTGAAAACACAACGTTAACTCATTAAATCTAACTAATTGATTTGAACCGATCTCCAATGCAGCGAGCGTCTTGGCTCATAGGAAATCCTCACTGTAAACCACCTGGTTCCGCTTGTCTCGGTACGAGCCTTTGGCGCTGTTCTGCACAGCTGTGAGAGGGATGAAGGGACAGACAAACACATTAGTACAGAGATGATACTGTCAGGCTCTGCTTGCTAGTCTGAACGGTCTGACTCCATTTACCTAGAGTGGCCCAGACAGATTTGCCGGTGGCCGCCTCCAGCATGGGCTGCTTCCTGGCAATGCTGACTTTGATGGGGACGTCCCCCACTGTACTTTCATTTAACTAAGAGAAAAGGGGAGTCTATTAATATACAGGTTTTGCATTCGAAGAAGTTAGGTTTAGGGAACTGTTTTCCAGGTGGCGCTGACAGAGATGGTTGAGCTGTTCCTCAGGAATTATTTTTGTGGCATAAAAAAAAAAAGAATTTACCGCAAAACATCTATGCTTATATAGTGATGATGTTATTTGGATAGTAAATTAGATTCACTCTGATATTTTCCCAATTGATTTCAATTATTTTGGGATTTTTTTGTACAACGCTCTACTACGCTGTTGGGAGTTACTAAAATGAGCATTTTGGGACTGCGATAATGTCTGCCCAAATGTTTAGGCAACCAATTAACTGCAAAGTTTGATCAGGGGAATGAGAATGGAGCTGCAGCTAAACGTACCTCAGCTACAGCCTGGTCTGCAGATTCAATCTTCTCAAAAGTGATGAATGCACAGCTAAAACGTAAAGAGAGATGTTCAGCAGGCGCAGGCAAGAAATAAACAGACTCAAACAAGGCAGGGAAAGAACAATAACAATAAGTGCTTTTTTAAATTTAAATCTGTAATGTAGTCACTAGGCCATACTTGCGCGGGCTGTCCATGGATAGGTCAATGATAGTGCCGTGTTGGGTGAAAGCCAAGCGCAAGCTTTCCTCAACGAGCCCATTTCCATTCACATACACCGTGTTTCCCTTCCTCATACCCCTCCGCTCCGGATACGAGTCTGAGCCTGTGGGAGCGAAGGTTGAACTGTATTTTGAGAAGAACCTTTAAAAAATGCCAGTCATTAAAGATGCTCCAAATCCATAGATATCTGGTAAAAGAAAACTCACGTTTGAAAGGACCGTCTCGCTCCCTTGGCTCTCGGTCTCCTCCCCTGTCCCGGTCGCACTCTCTATCCCGACTCCGGTCTCGCTCGCTCCTCTCGCGGTCTCGCGGCTCACGGTCCCGCCCCCGCTCGCCACCGCTGCTACGTTCTCGGTCGCGCTCCCTCTCTCTGTCCATCTCTCGGTCTCCCCTGTCTCTCTCTCGCTCCACGTCTCTGCTGGCGGACGGGGCGACTCCACCCTCCTCCTCGTCCCGAGCCGCCCGGTCGCCTGGCGTGACGAAGCTGAGTCACAAACGGGGAGACGTTTAGCTGCCAAACAGTGTAGAAAACGTGCTTTATATGTTCATTATAAGCTTTTCCGCTTACCTCTCATACAGAGACTTCCTGTGAGATCTTTTACCAGCCTGGAGTAGAGAAATGAGTTATATCTAATTAAAATGTAGATTTTGAACAGTACTCTGAAAGTTTCCTGTGATATTATTGCCCCATTACAGAATTAGCAAAAAGTACAGATCCTAATCTTGTAAATATATATCAGCAACCCGTGGAAGACTTTTAAGGTAGAACCAAACAACGTATGATATAGGATGGAATTAAGTAAAAAAAAAAAGTTCAGGATAGGCTGCTTGCGGACACTGTTGAAACCACATTAGGGGACCCTACCTTGAGGTTGGGAAGATTTGTGGATGTAAAACAACCACAAGCAGACATTATCCATCTGTAAACCATATATACTGCTCCAAAAATTAAGGGAACACAATTATTACAGTACAACAGCAAGTCCATTAAACTTCTGGTATATGCAGTAAGGAAGCATAAGCGGTTTTAGTGCACTGGATTGGCGACAGCAAGACCATCCCCGAAAAGGGAATGGTTTTGCAGGTTGTGGCCACAGACAATTGCTCTCGCCTTATCCTACCTGACTGATTCTTCTCTAGTATTGTGTTGTTGCTAGTGTCCTTGTCATTATGGGCAGCATGAGGCAGTACCTGCAGCCCATTCAGGTTGCAAAGGTAGTCCAGCTCTTCCTGAAGGGGACATCCAATATGTGTTTTGTTGCAAGGTTTGCAGTGTTGCGTAGTACAGTCTTAAGAGCTTGGAGGATATACCAGGAGATGGCCATTACATCAGGAAAGATGGAGAGGGCCGTAGTAAAGCCTCAACCCAGCAGCAGGACCACTATCTGCTCCGGAGTGCAAGGAGGAACAGGAGGAACACTGCCAGAGCCCTACAAAATGACCTCCAGAGGGCGACTGGTATGCGTGTTTCTGGCCAAACTGAGAAACCAACTTCATGAGGGTGGAACGAGGACCCAACGTCCTCTCGTGGTACCTGTCCTCGCAGCCCAGCGCCGTGCAGATTGATAGGCATTCACCATGAAACACCAGAATTGGCAGGTCTGTCATTGGCGCCCCGTCCTCTTAACAGATGTGAACCGGCCCATATGTGCTCAGTGGTGAGCCGTGGTGAACATTATCCCACAGGACTGGTTTGGCAGTGGGTCAATGATGGTCTGGGGGGGCATATCCTTGGAGGGTCACACAGACCACATGCTAGCCAATGGTACCCTGACTGCTAGATACCGGGAAGAAATCCTCAGACCTTAGGTTGGTGCAGTAGGCCCAGGGGTCTTTCCAGTGCAAGACAATGTCCGGCATCGTGCGGCCCGAGTGTGTATGCAGTTCCTGGATGATGAAGGCACCATTGACTGTTGTTACCCAATTCTGTTCTCAATGAATCACAGTGTACTGTAAAGATGTTGATCTTTACAAAAGTATTGGGCTACACCTCTTAATCATTGAATTCAGTTTCATTTAGTCCCATTGCCACATGTGTATAAAATCAAGCACCTAGCCTCCTAGTCTGCCTTTACAAAAATGTTTGAAAGAATGAGTCATTCTACAGTGCTCGCTGAATTTAAGCGTGTTACTGTAATAGGATGCCACTGTTGCACCGAGTCATTTCATGAAATTTCTTCCTTCCTTGATTTTCCATGATCAAAGTGGTATTATTGCAAAGTGGAAGCGTTTAGGTACAAGTGCAACTCAGCCACGAAATGGCAGACCACATAAAGTTACAGAACGGGGTTGCCGAGTGCTGAGGTGCATAGTGTGTAAAAGTAGCCAACACTCGTATGAATCAATAACTGCAGAGTTGCTAACCTCCTCTGGCATTAACATCAGCACTAAAACAGTGTGCCAGGAGCTTCATGGCATGTGTTTCCACGGTCAAGCAGCTGTATGCAAGCATTAAATCACACAATGCCAAGCGTCGGTTGGGGTTATAAAGCACGGCCCACTGGACTCTGGAGCAGTGGAAACGTGTGCTGTGTGTAGTGACAAATCAAGCTTTTCTATCTGGCAGTCTGATGGACGAGTCTGGGTTTGGCAAATGCCAGGAGAATGTTTCCTGCCTGACTGCAATGTGCCAACTGTAATGTTTGGTGTAGGAAGGATAATGCTATGGGATGTTTTTAAGTGGTTGATCTAGGCCCCTTAGATCCACTGAAGGGAAATGTTAATGCCTTCTATGCCATTCTATGCTTCCAACTTTGTGGGATTAATTTGGGGAGGGCTCTATTCTGTTCCAGCATGACTGTGCCCCAATGCACAAAGAAAAGTCCATAAAGGCATAGTTGGAGGAGTTTGGTGTGGAACAACTTGACTGGCCCACACACAGCCCTGACCTCAACCCTATCGAACACCTATGGGATGAACTCGAACAGAGATTGCGAGCCAGGCACTCTGTCAAACATCAGTGTCTGATTCACCAATGCTCTTTTGGAAGAATGGGCAAAAATTCCAAAAGACACACCCCACAATCTTCTAGAAAGCCTTCCCAGAAGAGTGGAAGCTGTTATAGCTGCAAAGGGGGGACCAACTCGATGTTAATACCTATGGATTTAGAATAGGATGTCATACAAGCTCCTTTAGGTGTAATGTGTTGGGGTCCCAAAACTTTTGTCCATATAGTGTATATTTCGTTCATCGAAACCCAATGTGTGATTTGAGTGTTCCCTTAATTGTTGTGAGCAATATATCTAATTATAGATAGTAATGTTGTCAAAATATGTATGGGAAAATTGAATGGCTGTTCTACTTCCAGAACCAAAATCTAAGAAAGTTGGCAGTATTATAATCCATTAATCATTTACATGATTGACAGGGTTACCATAAGATCCGACATATGTAGAATGCATATCATTTGGACGATATAATGTTATTCTCATTTCACCTCAGAAAGCTCCTCGTCAGTAGAGATGCTCCTCTGGAATGGTTGGAAAGCCACTGGGCCTGGGACTTTCTCTGGATCCTAGTAAATAGTCATACAAAAATGTCACTCCATAAATAAACATGCAGGTATAGACAGGTGCATAGGCCGGATTTAAAATACATTCTTACATGAACCAGTATTATACAAATTACGTCTATTATCATGATTTATTAAGAATGGATTCCCTTATCCATTTCCATTACTAAAGTATACATCCTTGTATGTTAATTCTTGCCTTGAGTTTGATCTCTAGTGTTCTTGAGCGTTTGAAGCCAGAGTTTTTGTTCTCTGACTTAATGGCGCTAATGGCTCCAGACTTGATAAGCATCTTTGCCTGCTCTGTGGCAGTCGCTGTGTCCAGCACTGGCTGGTCCGACAAAGCTACGGGATGGAAAGAGTACATGTAAACGAACATATTATTTGTACTGCAGCTTTAAAGACTGAACTTTTTAAAGTGATTACAAGGCCACGCACTGCGTTTCAATCCACTCTGATTGGTCTGGCTGGTTGAACTCTGCTTCTTCAAAGCCATCAAGGCCTTTTTCTGGAGGTGTGAGAATGTAAATAGGGTAAATAAGAATAAATGTAGACAGTAATGAATCCATTTGAGTTCAATCAGATATGACATTAACCCTTTATTATTGTTAGTGTGACAATAAACAAACCTACTTTAAAATAATATGTATATTTGGTCATTTTAAGCTTTCTAGCAAAAGGAGACACAGTGGAACATACAGAACCATGTGATCATGGACAGAGTGTGGTGGAATACTAGTGGGCCAAAAAGCGATGCTGCATTGGTATGTGTACTGGAGGCTGCAGCTTAAACCACCCTCTGCCACATAAAGGCTTACCTCTGAATGATTATCTTTAAATGCGGGGGTGGCGGCACATTGTTGTCAGCTCCAAGGATACAGATACATACATTTTCTGGATATAAAGTCTCAATCTCAAATCAAGCAGAGAGTAAGGTGATTACCTTCTTTTTAAGTTTGGCATATTTCTTCTGCAGAGACTCCTCTTCCTCTGTCAAGGAGTTTGGGAACATCACCATGTTGGACCCAACTGTAAAGTATTGTGGAAAACTACTGATACAACGAAGGGGGATTTTTATTAGTAGGCATATAGCTAGTGTAAATGCAAAGGTAATATTCCTTTAAGTGAACTAACTATATACACTGCTCCAAAAAACTAAGAGAACATGTAATCATCACAGTATAACACCAAGGCCAAAAAGGGATATCAATCTGTCCAGTAAGGAAGCATAAGCGATTTCGAATCAATAACATCTGTTTTGGTTCAAATGAAAGTGACAACAGGTGCACTGGAGAGACAAGAGGAGTTCTGCCAGAGTCCTACAAAATTACCTCCAGTGGAATACTGGTGTGCATGTTTCTGACCCAACTGTCAGAAACAGACTCCATTAGGGGGACCTGTACACACAGCACAGCCCAGTGCAGCTTTTTTTGAGCAGTGTCCTATTCCGTTGTTGCTCTAAAGTACTTACCAGTACTAGCTAAGCGTTAGCTAGCTAACTACATAATATGTGGTGCATAGGTCCGAGAAATTAAAACATTTAAAAAAGATACATGCATCCTACACCTTTTAAAGTTTTGACTAACGTATTTAGAAATGAAGATTGTTTTGTTACCTGTCCTTGTAGCTCGTTACAGTAGTTACCTACTGCTTTTAGGTTTTTTTGTCACTCTTTCACGAATACAAAAACAGAGACGCATGATTATGACGTAGGCCTTTCATGTTGCATGACTATGAAGATATTAAAAATAATTCTGTCATCTGTTAAAATTCGGGAATATGTAAATGAGAATTAATGGTTTGCATATACATTTTTGTTAAAGTAAAGTAATAATTATTGTTCCCGATGTTTCACACAATTTCATCTACTTCCGCCCTATGGTTCTTTGCAATTTCCGAAGCGACGCTGTAACCTGGATCAACTCCTAACTTTCATCTGCGGTAAAAATGGAAAGAATAGGTAGAGATTAAAAACATTCCGATGTGATGTTTGCTTCTGCGGTTAATATATTAGGCATACTTTTAACCCAATTGTCATAATTTGTTTAACTTGCACCAAACTTGATTACCTTAGGATGCAAGACAGACCGTTTACTTTCGAATAGCTGCAAAAGTATTAATGATAACTTGGGACAGTTTAGGTTTCCTACCCACTAACTTTAAATATGCAACTCAGCTGTCTTATATTTGTAGTCTTGTCATATTTTTATAAAAGTTATTGGCATAAGTTAGGCTATTGCAAGAAATTATAACATAGTTATATCTATTATATTTATTTCTATATGTTTGTATTTACAGTGCAGTGCTATGCTTCTCAATCAATCCCATTTCTTTCCTGCTAGATCTGCCCCCTGTGGGCCCCTCAGACCTCCCTCTGTCCCTGCTGGAGATGGGTTGCTCAGGCAGATTTGAGCTCATCACACATCCACAGCCCAATGGCCAGCCCCGGCCCCCACAAAGCACGGTCAGTATTTTTCTGGGAATTCAACCTCCTTTTAATAAATATATGAATAGAGATCATTCAGATAATACAAGCAATAGGGCTCCATTTATTGCTAATTTCTTTCACTAAAACCTTTACCAGAGTTCACACCTACCTACATACCTAACCAGGTCTATAGAGCTCCAAAGTCCCTTGTCACGTTAAGAGGAAAAGCGTTCAATTCCTGATTTGTATACATCTCAATTTGAACTATATAGCTTCCCCATGGACTCCCTCCCACCAGCGTGAGCCTGGAGACTGAGGTAGAGAACCGCTTTCTACGTGATCCTGCCTGGCTACCCATACATGACCCCGATGTTGCCTTCCACAGGTTTCTCAAGTGAGCCTGCATAACATTTTTCTTAGTGTTCTTTACTTGGCTTAGTTTAATGCCAGGTACCTCTCCCATAGAAACCAATGTCTATATAAATGGAGTTCAGTGGTCCCAATGGATGGTAGAAATGGGGATTTTCACCTGTACTGAACTTTTGCTGTTTGATCACATCGTCACTGAATGTCTTTGCATTGACATTGTTGTTTTTCACCAGGCTGGCTGAGAGAGATGTTAATGTGGAGTCACTTCTCCATTGCACTCTGTCTCCTTTGCACTCTGGCATTTCCGTAGTCAGAGACCCAACCACAGGAATGCTCTTGGACTTCACTGAGGTATAATGCATTTCACACTGCTTAGACTTTGAATATACAGTGGAGAGAACAAGTATTTGATACACTGCCGATTTTGCAGGTTTTCATACTTACAAAGCATGTAGAGGTCTGTCATTTTCTATCATAGGTACACTTCAACCGTGAGAGACGGAATCTACTGTATAACTTCATAGCCTATGCGCTTTGTTAACAATGGTTTCAACCAAAGCTAGTCCAAATCAAGTCTTACTTAACAATTAGTGATTTGGACTCGGACTCACCGTCTGTTATTTGTGATTAGTTCTGCTTGTGTATTTGAACTTGGACCGGATTAACCAGAATGCAAACCGCATTCAGTGGATAGGCAGTGGGGTTTGTGTTAGAATCAGAATAATCTTTTTTACCAAGTAGGTTTACCCATACTAGGAATTTGCTTTGTTGCTATTGAGCATGATCGAAAACACAGTAAGTGGTATTAGGTAAAACAAAATGACACAGTAAATAGGAAATGTGCAAACATTTACTGTATAAGTAGCATAAAGTGCAATGTGCAAGAATGTAATGTAATAAGTAGAATTAAGTTATGGGGCAGAGGGCGTCGTTGACAGTGAGGGTTGTCTGGCCTTGTTGATGGCCGGACAACCCCCTTGTTGGCCTTGTTGATGAGGCCAGCTGCCAATGGGAAGAAGCTGTTTTCTGTTCGTGAGGTGTTGGTACTTATGGACCGTAGCCTCCTGCCGGAAGGGAAGAGCCACATCAGTTAGTGTGCTGGGTTATAAAACAACGACTTTTGTCAACCTCTGTCCTTCTCCCCCTTAACTACCACAAACGGCACTGTATATAGTAAAACACTAGTCATTAAAAGTCTCTCTCTCCCTTTGAGCCTATAAAAAAGTAAGCACTATTTGAAGTAGTTGTTTTTCTTTTCTGCAGACACGTTCCTTCAAAACTAAATTACTGAATGATTTTTGGAAGTACATTCTGTATGTTGGTGAGTTTGTATATGAATAACAATTGTAAAATTGTACAGTTGAATGTATTCAAGCAAATCTTTCAGCCAAATAGAGCCCAACGACCACCATCAAGCAGTTGAACAGCAGTAGCTAACAATGTTGAAAGAACCCAGAATAATATGTTTTGTTTTAGAAGTTTTTCAATAGATGGTGCTAAATGTGTTGCACAATGTTGAGAATATATAAAAACCCACAAGAATTCTCCACCATAGTTGACGCAGAGGGATGGGGTCCGTGCCAACCTCCAGTGCCCCCACTGAGAGGGTCTTCAGTCATGGAGGCCCACAGCAATTCTAACGCAGCGCAATGCTATCAAACCATGTTTAATGTTTGGGACTAAAAACTATTTTATTCTTACTCAAATTAGTGTCTGGGTAATAAATGTGCTGGCTTTTGGATGTTTTTCTATTTAATTTGTCTCTTTCAAATGCTGCTAGAACAAACCAAAAGATACTGGCCCCGATACTATAGTTCCTTTTAGAACATAATGTAAATTAGGAAACTAAATGAATTGCAATAACAACATTCAAACCATCTGTTCCTTATCCAGCAAGGTAAAGTATGTTTTATAATAGACGTTTTTGGGATATTTGGTTTTTATGTACATGGAAAGTGACAAAATAAACCAAGTAAATTCACTAAAGCGCCATTATCAAATTAATTGGCAAAAAAAGTATAAATAAGTATAAATAAAATATTTGTGGTATTATATCTTTTTTTGGTAATCTTAGACCTTGTGTTTAGACCTTTGGAATAAGGGCTTGTGACTAACAAATGGGGTCTGAGACTCAACTCAGACGTAGTGACTCGTCTTGGGCATCAACACAGAGAATTTCGGACTCGAGAATAAGATTTATTGATTGGACTGCACAACTGGTGTCTTCAAGTAGAATATTTAAGCACTAATAATTAGGGCCCTTACAATAACACTTTTTCACAAGTGCGTAGTATCTCGTCAAGCCAACAAACAGTTGTTTTGTCCTCCAGTCACTTGAGTAATGTTTCAAGCTATAGCACATATTTTACATACTGCAGGTTTAAAATAAATCAACAGAATTCGGTCTGCTTATTCTTTGTTTTACTGGTATCACCAATGATCATAGTGGCAGTATCCTATTCAAAATTCCTCCCACTCTGTCAAGGTGTTGCTTGAGGACACCGGCATCTCTGCTAAGAACTCAATGTCTCTGCAACGCCCACCTAACCCTAACCCCTCTGAGAGCCTCAGAGGAAGCAACACCAACTACCCCTTTCTGCCTGGTGAGTCTGAAATACAGACGCACGCTCACTGAAAGCTGTGTATTATTCACTGTTGAATTAATGTTATTTTTGCCTTGTGTCGTTCTTGTACAGGTGGCATGGAGGAGCTGACACTAGAGCAAATCAAAAAGAAATCGGATCTGGAGGAGGACATAGACTTTGAGAAGGGTGACTGGACTTTTATTTCATGGACTTGGGGGCAGGGATATTTGTTATAAACGCAGTAAGAGGGGGTTAATGTTAGGGTAGTGCTTTCCCTACAATCAAAATTCAAACCAAGAACACCTTCGAACTAACAATGAGTCTGTGCATTTTTTTATGTGATGTTCCCATCTGTTAAATATGTCTTTACCGCAGTGTTGCTTACCGTGCCACCTGGACTTAAAGTTGGGATGGACTTCAGTCAAAAAGGTTTGAATGGAAAAAACATTTTGCGCCTAAAAACCCAATGAATTCGATACATAACCAGTGTGCCTCCTCTGTAAAACTGTCTCCCAAGACGCCAAAACCACAAAAGGAGAAGTCAACCTCCTTTCACTCCTGTCCACTTTTGATGACTTCATTGACTCCCGGCCTGAGATTGAAGAGGAGAAAAGCCGGGGAGGTGGGGATGTTCCCAAACTGCCCCGGACTAACAGCCTAGAAGACCTTGGCATCAAGGTATCAGGGAAATGCTGTAACGCATTACCTTAGGATCAAACTACATTTACCAATATAACTTCACTTTTGTGGACTCTCACGTTCATTTCGAAAGACGAGGTTGTTTAATTTCTCCTGTAGGACTCCCCCTCTACGCCTGCGACCACCTTAGGAGATCAAAAAGACGGTAGAGCGGCCAAACCAGTAGAGGGCCAGGAGGAGAAAAAGAGATGGGCTATTCCAGTAGACATCACCTCCCCCTGCGAGGACTTCTACAAGCGCATCCCCAACCCAGCCTTTAAGGTAGTGCACCGGAACGCCGCTGTAATGACAAGCTGGCCTGCTGTTTCCATCAAGTTTTGTTGAGAGAATCGCTGCAGACATTTGCGTTCGTCTGCCTCTTTACTAGACAGCTCTGTCAATGAACATCTCAGAACAAATACCTCTGTCTCTGGTAGTATCCCTTCGAGCTGGACGTGTTCCAGAAGCAGGCTGTGTTGAGGCTGGAGGCCCATGAGTCGGTGTTTGTGGCGGCTCACACCTCGGCAGGCAAAACCGTGGTTGCTGAATACGCCATAGCCCTCTCACAGAAACACATGACACGGTAATACGTAACCGGTTCCTTGAAATGTAATATCCAACATGTTAAACATCAACTTAATAACATTGACAGCCTTTTTAGTTTTTTCCTGTTATGTCAATCGTCACTACGAGTGTGTTGTAACCCAACCTCTTCGACCCGATAGGACCATTTACACATCCCCAATCAAAGCGCTGTCCAATCAGAAGTTCCGTGACTTCAAGACCACCTTTGGGGACGTGGGACTGCTTACCGGGGACGTTCAGCTGAGTCCTGAAGCCTCCTGTCTCATCATGACCACTGAGATATTGAGGTGACAGAACATTTCCATCCCATCTCTTTTGTTCTATATCTATAAGATTACAAATCACAATATAACTCCACACTCCCATCACCTATGGAACACTAAGATTTCTGTACTGTGACACTTGGTAATACATATTGATTTTGATACCTAAAAACTTTAATTGAGTGTTTTAATTAAACTGCAACCTGTTCATTTTAATAGGCAGCTTAGTTTTTGCAAGTCTCTTCTGCAATGGATTTGTTATTGTTGTGCTACGTGTGTTTACTTATTCCAGCAAGCAATAGCCTGGGCTATTTATAGACATTTTGTGGGATGACAAACAATTAGGACTATAAGCCTCCACAACCATTTACTAATTTAACGGAATGACTGATGCTTTGTGTTTACTGGTTGACTGACACATTTTCTGTCTCTGTCTTTGTCTCTCACTTTTTCTCTCTTTCTCTGTCTGCCTGTGTATTTGTTACTCTCATAGGTCTATGCTCTATAACGGTTCAGAGGTCATACGAGATTTAGAGTGGGTTATCTTTGACGAGGTTCACTACATCAACGACGCCGAGGTAAAGAGGAGGCCTCCCCCATAAGTTTCTCACCTCAGCTTTGTCAAAAATGTGTTACTGAATCTCGTTCTTTCCCTTTTACTCCCCCTCCGCGTTTAAGAGAGGAGTGGTGTGGGAGGAGGTTCTCATCATGTTACCTGATCACGTCAGTATCATTCTGCTGAGTGCCACGGTTCCCAATGCCGTGGAGTTCAGCGAGTGGATCGGGTAAGTGATTAACGTTTGACCAGTGTTCTTTCGTTTTACCAGGAGGCTTGTGTTCAGCATATTTTTTACCTATGAATATCAGGAATATTTATGACCATGGGACAGGTGAAGGAATCACTCTTGGCCATATGATGTGCATATTTAAAACTTTCTATTCCTCGTAATTTTTCATAACCTGCTGGGGATATTCTCCAAACCAGCTTCATCAATTCTGTTTGTAGCTTTAAGACGAATTGCCCTCATCCTTATTCTTCTGGTGAAGTGGAAACCTGAACATAGTTGCAACGATAATACCCATTGCTTATGTCTTAGGTCTGCTATGTTGAGCTAGCCTGTGAATGGGATGACTTTCATTGACCAGTTACTGGTTAGCTACAGTTCCTCTCATCCTCTCTCCTGTCCAGGCGCATCAAGAAGAAGCACATCTATGTGATCAGCACGATGAAGAGGCCTGTCCCTTTGGAACACTACCTGTACACGGGCAACAGCACCAAGACTCAGAAAGAGATGTTCCTACTGCTGGATGCTGCAGGCAACTTCCAAACCAAAGGGTGCCTCCTCGCACATGTTCCCTCATTCCCCCTAAAACGTTGTCCTTGTGTGGTAATGTTGAGATCTTTTTCAAAATGTTTTTAAGGTATTATGCTGCAATAGACGCCAAAAAGGAACGTACCAGTAAACACGCCCAGTCCTTCGGGACAAAAAATGCATCGCAAAACACCACACCGAACCAGGTAGAAATAATTCCTTATTTTTTTCAGTTTATTTTGTGATATTTTTCTTTACAACTTTTGTTTTTGCTCTTGATCATGTTTTCCTTCACTCACTGACTCACTCGCTCAGGGAACAGTGACTACGGTCTGGTTTTAATTATGTTTTTTTTTTTTTACTTCAATGAGCGTTAAAATAACATTCTGGGGTCTTAAGACGGGCATCTTTGTTTCAAATCTACTGTCAATTCACAAGATGGATGTCCCTGAGCATTGCAATTTGTATCCCCAACTGGTCCGGTTTGCAGGGGTTTTGTAAAGATGGTTGACCCAAACCAGGCTCTTGCTGCTCTCTCATGATCACTGAACCTCACTTATTCCCATGGCAACAAAAGACTGTCTGACCATCTTCTCTGCATTGCCTTGTGGATGGAGTGTTTTTTCGAGAAAGACAGAGACAGAAAAACAAAATCATTCTTTCCTTAAAAAATGTTTCTCCTTCTCTTCACCAGGATCGGGCAGTGTGGCTGTCGCTCCTCCACTTCCTGTCCCAGCGCCAGCTAACCCCTGTGGTGGCATTCACTTTCTCCAGGACGCGCTGTGACGACAACGCTCGTTCACTGGCCACCATGGACCTGACCAGCTCAGTTGAGAAGAGCGAGATCCACTCCTTCTTCCAGAAAAGCCTGAGCCGGCTCAGGGGTGGGGACCGCCAGCTGCCCCAGGTAGGGTGCACTCTGGGTCCAGTTTGATGCACTGTCTGGGAGTATTATATTCTCCTAAATACAACTTTCTAATGTGCAATGAATCTTGCCCCGGGCTGTTAATTGAACCATTTTTTTAATCTGTGTTGCCTTTGTTTGCTAAGTACATTTACACCTCACATTATCCTTTTGAATTGAAGCACATAGTGCATAAGGAGCAGTTGGACATCTTGTCAAGTCTGATTTCTGTTGTAGATCCTGTTGATGAGGGACCTGCTGAAGAGGGGGATTGGTGTGCATCACAGCGGCATCCTGCCAATCCTGAAGGAGGTCATCGAGATGCTGTTCTCCCGCGGACTAGTAAAGGTGACTCAATGTGGCAGTTGATCATTGTCTTGAACCAAAATGGCTGATCAAAGATTCTCACTAGCGTTTTCTGCCTCTTTCATAATTTATTTAAAGTGCATTTGAATTTTTTAACACAAATTGATGCTGGAAAAAAACGTGACAACAATTTCAACAAAATGTATTCAATTTTTCCATACTTTTTTCCATACATTTTTCACTCATTCCATAAGATTCCTCTGGAGTAAGAATAGGGATGTCTGGATGGCCCAGGGGAATATAGTTTCTGACCGTTTGCTAATCCAAGGTTATGATTTTAAATGTCTGTGTTGATTAGAAAACTCTTTTGCAGAGGTGAAAACTGTTGATTTAAAGAAGCAATAAACTGAACTCCCTTTGACTACTTGAGTATCTGAAGCATCAGATATTGTTGGTTTGATTACAGCCTCAAAATGGACAGAAACAAAGCTGAATGTCTCAGAATGTCTCACTTAGCTGAATGTGAAGGCTATTCCATGTGAGAAATTGCCATAAAACTGAAGATCTCAAAAACGATGTACCACTCCTTTCACAGAATACCGCAAACTGTCTGTAACCAGAATAAGGTTTTGGAGGCCCCGGTGCACAACTGAGCAAGAAGACAAATTCATTTAAGTGTCTAGTTTGAAAAACAGACACCTCACAGGTCCCTAATGTCAACTCTGGGATGCCGGGCTTTTTCTCTAGTGTTCCTCGGTCCAGTCTCTGATCTTTTTCCCATCTTTGATGGGGGTGATTCGCAGAAGCACAAATTGAGAGACTGGTCAGAATTGAGGGATGGATGAACAGAGCAAATTTCAAAGAGGTCTGTGAGTGCACGGAACCTCAGACCTGGGGGAACTTTAATCTTTCAGCATGACAATGACTGAAATGCACAGCCAAAACATTCAGGAGTGTCTTTAGGACAAATTCAATTCATTCAATCTGAGAGGGCTTCAGCAGATCTGCCATGAAGGAATCTGATTGTGCAAAGGTAGTAGAGGTGTCCCTAGATGATTCACTGCAAAAAGCGATTCTAAAATGAATACATATGTACATGACATATTCAATCTTTTTTATTTTCAGTACATTGTTACAAAGCTCTAAAAACGTGTGTTCATTTTTGCTCTATGAATTAGATTTTCTAAAAATCTCAGCTCTTTTTGATTTGATTTGTTATAGAACCATTCCTGACATTCCCTGGCTCTTAGGTTCTGTTTGCCACGGAGACATTTGCAATGGGAGTGAACATGCCAGCCAGGACAGTGGTGTTTGACAGCATTCGGAAACACGATGGGACCGGCTTCAGAAACCTGCTGCCCGGTAAGTTCCTTTGCTCCATTCCCTTTCTGTTTCAATGCAAACATCATCATACATTATCGTTTAAATTGAAAGGAGTATCAGTCATCGTCTGAAATCTAGCACTGAAAAGTCGTATCTTCCCAACAAAAGACATGTATAGACTGACTGTTGATTCTAGCATATTGATGCAAACTGAGCAGTGCACTCCCCTCCCAAAATTACCTGCTGATTCTGATTGGGGTTACTGATTAGTGGGGATGTATCTGACAAATAGATTGTTAGACAAGCTGAGATGTCTTGTTATTAATAATAATAATAATAATAAAAGGTGTTGTGGACGGAGCTGGGCCATTTGAATGAGGTAATCATGTCTGTCTGTATAACTCTGTGTTTCTGTCTCTATCACTGTCTATCATTTTTATGAATCTGTTTCCCTAAATGGAAAACAAATCTAAAACCAACACCTATTACAACAAAAGTAATTTCCAAGAAATATTCTGCGGCTTTATGGGATTGAAGGCTTCTTAATTTAGTGAGGCAGTCTTCGTTCTTTTTGCCACTGACAATGCAAAATTGGCATACCATACATTGTATGTATGTGCCCAATGTGCGCCCCATGTTATCTTAACCACTCGCTTTAAAATGTGGAATTTCATGGCACACTGAGAATATGATAGTGATTCTAATTATAAATGATGCACATATAAACAAAATATTACACATCCAGTCCATTTTTATAATTGCAATAGTCCCAGACTGCATCTTTAACAGCCAGTTCACACATTCATTCAAATGAGGAGAATTTGAAATGGGTAGAAAAGGAGAGCATGGGACCCTACAGGAAGCCTTTGAATCTAATGCCACTTCCATCGCTCTTCTCAATGTTTCTTTTTGATGTTTCAGAAGAGGCGAGAAAATCGTTTTTTGACATTGTGTAACCGATCTTTGTTTTTGACAATTTCTTTCACTCTGTCTCTCTCACCCTGTCTGTTTTCTATCTCTTTGTGTTTGTCTCTCACTCCACCTCCTTCCTCAGGTGAATACATCCAAATGGCTGGTAGAGCAGGGAGGAGAGGTCTAGACGCCACAGGCACCGTCATCATCCTCTGCAAGTCCGGTGTACATGACATGGGGGACCTTCACGTCATGATGCTGGTAAGAGTTTATATTCTACTCAATATGCAAATCACAACTTGGGTACTTTCTTGTTACAAGGGTATTACTTGGCTTACCTTTCTCAAGGTTGAGAGGATAGCTCATCGAATTAAAAAGGGATCGCTGTTCTACCAGGGATATAATTATGAAAATCCCATCTTTTTGTATTTAAATCGCAAAATCCCTAAACAGGCGGCTTCTAGCTCACTCTCTGAGTACTTGTTCATTGTGAAGAGCCTATCATGTTTCAAAGCGGAACCCGATCCCTGAGGCTGCGCACTACAGAGGATATCAATAGTCTACATCGTTTTTTGAAAATGCAGCTTTTGTTTATGTACAGCATAATCCTTCAATAAGATCCTGTCACCAACAATAATTAAATGAAAAACAAACGGATCATTTATAAATGACTTGTTGTGCACAAGTGTGCACACCCGACAATTTAAGTTTTGTGGAAGCACCTTGGATTATAGCTGGATAGTTCTCTATAAACCTAGCATATGGATTTTACATTTATTAAATGTTTTATTTGCAGAAGAAGTTCAATCTCAGTGAACATTTTAGGGGATCTCTTGTGCATAGCCCTCTTTAGGTCATGATGCAGATTTTGTGTAAAATTTAGGTCCAGGGTCTTACTGTGCAATTCCAGAATATTGAGCGTTTTTGGTTGCCATCATTTGGTTGATTTTTCTGGGTGATACATTTTGTGTTGGACATATTTTTATTTATTTTTTAACTCAGCTTCTAGAAGAAGGCAGCAGTGTTCTTGACAAAGTGTCTTGATTTTTTTGAGCCATTCATTGTCCTGTTTATCCTGACCAAACCCCCAGTCTCCGTTGAGGAGAAGCAGCCCCATAGCATGATGCTGCCTCTGCCATGACACTGTGTACTTTGGGTTATGTGCGGTTTTTGCATTACTCCAAACATACATGGAATTAGAGCCAAAGGTTTTGGGCACTTTAAGGTGGACTATTCCAAACAAATTATATACTGTGGTGTACAAACTGCTCATTGCCACATTGGATCAGTTGTTGTTGGATCAAGCAGTGTTTGAAGCCAATCACAAACAGCCATTGCTCAATAGTAGTTTTAAGCTATTGCTGTTTCTGCATAAATGTGGTCCACAGTTTCGAAGGGTTAGTAATTTAATGCGGTTGGCTTCCTTTGTCACACGTGTTGGGCCAGTGACTAAAAAGCCATTGCTTTGTAGTCCCAAGTCTCTTTGGATAAGCCCTTCTGCTAAACTTCTAAAATGTAAATTTTTGATGTCCGTTTCAGGGGAAACCCACACTACTGCAGTCACAGTTCAGGCTGACCTACACCATGATTCTCAACCTGCTGCGCGTGGAGGCCCTCCAAGTCACTGACATGATGAGGAGGAGCTTTTCAGAGAGCCACAGGGACACACAGGTACTGTACTACATTAACCATGAGCAACTGGGACTCAACAAGCGATTGTGGATGACACATTAGCAGTTGATTACATTTTCCACTTTTTGGCTACAAAATCAGGCTCCTACACTTAAGTCCTACTTAGATTTGACTCAGAGCAACTTCGGGACTTTGGTGGGCTGCATTGTGGCCTAAGTGTTTGAGCTAGATTAGAAACAAATGTCTAAATTACTGTGTAGCATACTCATGCTTTCTGATCCACCACATTCATCTCCATTGCTTTTGTTTTCTTTCTATTTGTCTGTCTCCTCTCTTTTTGTTGCTTTCTGTGTTTTTCTGTCTGTCTCTCTATCTTTCAGGCCAATGAGAAGCAGATAAGTCATCTGAAACAGACTCTGTCTACCCTCCCTCCCCTGGACTCGGAGGGTCAGCTGTCTGACCTGCTGCCTTACTACTACGTCGTCACCGAGCTCCGCATCACCATGGAGGCCCTGCAGGTATACACACACGCACCCCAAACTATATTGTCTGATATTCACACAGCTGGGACGCGGCTTCATCCAATCAGCATTAAGGATCTTAACCACGTTATTTTTATATTTACGAATATGCAGGGGCATGTGTATGGACACAACCACAACAATTGGAGTAGGACATGTTAGCACATACCATATACCCACAATGCAATGCAACTCACAGCAGTTGATTCCGCAAAGTGTTTTTGGTATACAATTACTGACATTTTCCAACTATCTGCTATTTGTCGGTCTTGGTTTCAGTGTGCGGTGCTTGGGTCGGTGAATGGCTTGAAAGCTCTCTCTGTGGGACGAGTGGTGGTGGTGAACAACAAACAGCACTTCAACGCTCTCGGAGTAATCCTACAGGTGAGGGGGCTTGTGCGTGTTTGATCTTCGGAGCGGTTTGGGTTTCAGAGAGAATTTTTCAACACACAAATAGGGCTGTAAGAAAATATCGGTTCACTTGAGTATCGCAATATTAAGTTTTGCTATACTGTATCGATTCTCAAAAACACATTGATTCTCTAATAAAACATTTTTTTATTTATTAATAGTTTTCATTTGTGGCAGAGGTTTATTTTGTGTTCTGTTTAAACGTCTGACTGTGGGATAGGATAGTTGTAAGTTCAGCCAATTTGACACCTCCATTACAACGGAAAAATCTACACTGAGACATGAAAGAAGGGTGCACCAATCTATCTATCTTACTAGTAACGCGTTACCAACGATGGCTGAATCAAAGCTGAAGTGTGGGATCATTTTGGCTTCTACAATAAAGAAGCCCCCCCCCCTGAGAGAGGTACTGGCTACACAGGATAGAACATTGCAGGTTTACTAAAGTAAGCTGTTACTGAATGTAGATTGGAAGCGATAGATCCCGTCATTGAAACAGGCAATGCCTCCAATATGAATGTCGCGGCTGGAGCACTGAAATTGCAGCGGTGCTCGGCAGGATCAGACGTGTTACAACCGTTTCCCCACGCATAGCAATTCGCCCCCCACTCCAGCTACCAAAACACTGGTGGATCACAGTCCGGTGGAGGAGACTGATCAGTCAGAGGAGGTTCATCACCCACATAACTATGAGGATGGCCCTGCCTAGAGGAGACCAGGGAGCTCAAGTGCTTAGGCTGCCTTGCTTGGAGCGACGTTTGCCTCTGCCAAAGACAATGCTGCACCTGATTGAGATTGTGCGGTTTAGAGAGGAAACCCCTTTGTGACTGGCAGAAAATCCTCTCAGTTGGTGGAAGGAACACAACCAGGAGTACTCTTAGCAATCCAGAGTAGCAATGCGTTTCCTGTGCATTCCTGGAACAAGCGTCTCTGCTGAGAGCATTTCCTACACCGCAGGTGATATCGTAACCGCACAGAGAAGTGTCCTGAAAGCTGGGCATGTTTTGACATTAGGCAAATACAAGAAATGCATTTTTTATTTATACATATATTGGTTACTTAGTTATACTAGGACCGTTTTCAAAAAACAGTGTATAAACCAAATTATTGCCAATACATAGCCCTATACACAACCCATATGTGTACAACATTTATTTGACTATTTCAGTTTTTTTCAGCTGGGTATTTTGTAAAAGCCCTGATGTAAAAAATCATTTTTGATTTATTAATTATGCATGTTTTTCCTAATATATTCCATCATACAGCTACTTGAAGAAATCAACAGAATTTCAACAGAATGCAGATTTTTTTTATGTTGATTCCCCAGGACCAAGACCGCCTCTGCTTCTTGTGTTTTTTATTATTCGCCATCTCATGTTTTTAAGATGTGCTTGTTAAGTAAAGTTAGTTGAAATCTTAATCAATGTATTTTACACAACATATTCTTCATAACAGAACTGAATATATTAAGAAACATTTTTGAATGCTTACTTATAATGTATGTGAATAGTATACATGGTCTGGCGTATGTCTTACACATTTATCATATGTATCTGTCAAAAAAAGGAAATGCGTTTATCGTTCTTGTTTTCACTCCTTTTATTCTTTACTTTCTCTCTCAGGTGTCAAGTGACTCAGTAAATCGTACTTTTACAGCTCTAATAATCTGTGAAAAGAACAACGAGGAAGGTGGAGGAGATGCAGGAAACGCTGGTGCCTTTCCACACCGCTACAACACGGCCCTCTTCATACCTGAGGGTCAGTTTGTGCACAGATTCACACAAACACGTTTCTGTGCACTCATGTATAATGGATAGATTACATACATTTTTGTCCTGTACAGGCAGAGAGACGTTTTATATTAAACTGGAATTCTTAGTATTGGAATGTATTTGGTTTGCATCATCTCCTGAGTTCTGTCTACTCTTTATGGGGTCGTCCTTTGAGGCCGAGTGCGTTTCATCCGACGTGTAAGGATTCCGGTTTTGAATTTGTGTTCAAAAAGGCATCGGATGACACGTCAACTATCCTGAGTCAACACAGATTTGCCACAATTTTTTTTTAAATGCCACAAAAAAGAAACCATATAGAATACATATAAATAGCCAGTAAGGTGTGTGGTTGTTGTGTACAATCCAATAGGTCCCTGCAGTCACACAGTTCAGAAGCTAAAGCTACAGGACATATCTGCTATCACAGTCAAGACCCTGAAGGTCATTCCGGAACGAATCATCGACAACTACCACAAGAGGCAGCAGCCGCGCTTTAGGTGTGTGGGAAACCTTTTGTGACTGTTCTTCTCAGTTTTCTTCGTCAGTTTTCTGTTTTATTCAGTTGTTTCGCAAGGACGTCTAGATGCTGCTTTTGCAAAAACTAATGTTAAACCAAATGAATAAATGAATACAACTTAGATAAAACAGTGTCACCATGCCCACACAACAGTGTCAATACACCGGGTTACCTTCAGTGCATATAAATAATTTGACGCAATGAAAAAATATACTATTTGTTTATTATGATTTATATATTTTATTGTATTTATACTTTATATATACATTCATGCCTAGATTCCTTATCCTGACTTCCCTCGTTCTCCTTCTGTCAGGCTTGATCCACCAGGCCAAGCCATATCCACGGCGACACAGGAGCTCCTGCGATTGGCGGAGGCCCACCCGGATGGTGTTGCGACCCTCGACCCGGTGAACGACCTCCAGCTGAAGAGCGTCGACGTGGTTGAGGGCACCATGAGGGTGCGAGCGCTGAAGGACACCCTCAAAGACTTCAGCTGCATCCACTCACCAACCTTCTTAGAACAGGTGCGGGACACGGGCTTAGAGAGGGTGTGGTTGGAGCATAATATTTATTTGTCCAGAATGATGGGTTCTTGACCGTTCTGGAACTGTGCTGCGTTAATAGGAATTGTTCTCCGGAATAATTTTCATGTGCCTCATTTTCATGTCTTTCTTTGTCCATTTAATTTTACTAGCCTATTTAGCCCACTCATAAGATACCCCTTTAATGTACTTTAAAAGCCTACCGGCATTTAGTGTCAAGGCCATTTCCAATCCTTGTTAGATATTTAGTTTCCTTGTTCGAGAGGCAGGATAAGGGGAGAACAGCAGAGCAGGCCGGTTCTATAATTAACCGCGCAAGCAGAGCAGAGTCACACATCACCGCTGTCTGGCTCGTCGAGGGGATGCATTAGGACTGCATATCATTAAATCCATCAGTCAGACCGACAGTGGGCTCTGTTCTGCTGCTGGGTTCTAATTGCTTGGGGAGATTGTGATGGAGTGAGTGCGGGCAAGGCCCTTCTCTCTGTGAATATAGTGCCTCGGTTGCGCCTTTTGTAAACTCAGGTGGCAAAGTTTGATGGTTTCAGTTTGTTATTTCAAAGGTTTTTATTGATTGTTCTCAAATGGTTATTTAAATCGCATCCATTCTTTTGGTTGCACGCACAGTTTCGCTTGTGTTATTACAGGTTATTGTTGGTTTTACATCCCCCTTGGGGCAGAGAAAATGTCTAATACCAAAAAGGAGAGGCAACATTGTTCACTTGCTTGGACTCTGTCTAGTTCAAGTCTACACCTTCGCACACAAGATGTTTTGCTGCCATTAAAATCCTTCACCAACCTCGCCAGCATTTCCAAAGTTAAAGAAAATGTAATTGATGGACAGCGATATTCAAAGCTTGCATCTCAGATTTTTTGATTATCTGAAATTTGGGAATTGTGTACAAAACATACATTTATTTGTAAATGGTTAATCCAATATGGATAAAAAAAGCCCCACAGTCTAATTGAATGCCTGCGGCATTGTATAACATGCAATGTTCTGGAGTACAGAGCCAAAACAACCAAACTGTCCAAATAATTATGCGCTGCACTATTTCTGCCTACAGTGATTATTAGTAAAAACAGGTTTTAAAAAATTATATTGTGCAGCTGCATTGAATATCTCCTATTCTTTCTTCTCTGTTAGTTTTTACGGATGCAGGAGAGGATGAAGGTTCAGGAGGAACTGGACCAACTGCTCTACCTCACCTCTGACCAGTCCTTATCTTTGCTACCGGAGTACAACCAGAGAATCAAGGTATGTTCTTACTCCCTGTTGTCTTCGAAGTGCATTCAGTGCTTAAATCCCCCATCGCTCTGATTATCACCCATGGTGTTCACTAGTTAGTGCAATTCATTGACAAAATCAAATTAATGTGCTTTTCTAGGCACCATTTTTGTATTTTTAAGGACTTCAGCTAACCGAAATACACAGCTCAAAAATGTAGGGGTTAGTCAATTAAACTTAAACGGGGATATTAATCTCTCCAGTTAGGAAACAGCTATTTTGGTTTGTTTTGGTGCAAATGAAAGTGACAACAGGTGGACTGGAGAGGCAACAGCAAACAACCCTAAAAAAGTTGATTTTGCTAGTGTCCTTGTCACTACTAATAGCATGAGGCGGTACCTGCAGACCGTTCAGGTTGCACAGTTTCTCCAGGACATCCATACATGCAAGAAGGCTGTGTCTCCCAGTAAACTCTCAAGAACATGGAAAAGATTCCAGTAGACTGGTCGATACACGAGGAGAGCTGGACAGGGCTATAGAAGAGCATCTTCACAGCTGCAAGACCGGTAACCCCTCCTTTGTGCTAGGACGAACAGGAGGAGCACTGCCAGAGCCCGAACAAAATGACCTCCAGCATACTACTGGTGCGCATGTTTCTGACCAAAATGTCGGATGGCATGAGGGTGGCATGAGGGTGGCATGCCCAGCATTGTGCGGCTCAAATGGCATTCGCCGGAGAACACCAGAATTCGCAAGTCCACCATTGGCACCCCTTCTCTTCACAGATGAGAGCAGGTTCATACTGAGCACATGTTAAAGAGTCCGGAGACGCCGTGGTGAACGTTAAGCTGTCTGCAGTATCATCCACCATGACAATGGGTCAGTGATGGACTGGGGAGGCATATCCTTGGGAGGGTCGCACAGACCTCCACATGCTAGCCAACGGTATCCTGACTGCTGTTATGTCCTCAGGACCATCTTCAGACCTTACGCTGGAGCAGTAGGCCCTGGGTTCCTCTTGGTGCATGACATTGTCCAGCCTCTCGTGCCCTGATTGTGTAGGCAGTCCCTGGATCGCGTTCCCCAGACGTAAATCCCTTTGAGAACCTCTGGAACGTTAGCTATTGGTACATCCGATGCCGTAAAGTAGCGCCACAGGCTGCCCAGGAGCTAATTGATGCCCTGATCCAGGTCCAAGACACCATTCACCGTCTCATCAGGAGCCCAGACGTTGTCGGGAGTGTCTACAGGCGCGTGGAGGCCCGTACACACTACTGAGTCACATTATGAGTTGCCGTGATGAACAGCCTGTGATTTCAAATTGTTGAGTTTGAATTTAGCCCTCAATTGTTTGGTGATTTCGGTTTCCGTTGACTGTTGTTACGTCATTTTGTTCTCAACTATTTACAAAACTTTTTTGAGCCGTGTAATATCACTGTATTTGTTAATTGTATATTGTTTAAAACATTCATATTAACACCTTATAATATATCATGTATTCTGTCTGTACTTCGGTATCTAGAAAGTTAACCAGGCCTATGTATTTACAGTCATGTGCTGAAGTTCTCTTTTCTTTCATTTTTTTTTATACTTTACCTAGTTAACACTACATGAAGCCTTATTCAGTAGAGAAAAGCATAAGAAAAAAACAACAATCCAAAACGTGTCTCTACCATACGTAGTTTCAAAGCTCTAGACTATTTACTATGATATTTTAACAGTTTTAGAGTGCGACAGCATCGTTTCTGCCTTACTCAAACAGTGGAAACCCCTCAATGGAATTCTGTAGCATTGGTTAGCCTGTCCTCTCGGTGGAGCTAGAATACGAGTAAATGACCGAGAACAAACGGGTCGTTGGGGCCACTACTCCGCAGCGTCATGGCGGCAATGGGGTGGTGTTATGGGGTGGCCAAATGGGGGTAGTAAGCATTTTGGAGTGGCACACCACAAAGCTATTACATGCCTGAATCAAACGGCAGCTAGTGATTCTTTTGGCATTGCCAATAACACTGTGTGCTTATAAAGTAATAGGATTCAAAACAATAATCAAATTCACTGTATAGAGCTCAAATTAGCCGACACATTGACCGAAAAGTCTATATTTACTGTTTTGTGCAATGTGTGGTTAATCACATATGGTCAAGCGATTTCAGTGCATCTGTGTAGAAAAAAATCCTCATCTTAGTATGGCCAAGATTAGTTGATTTAAAACATTGGTTTGTGGGGAAAACTGAAATCAATGGCTGTCTTACCTGCTTTGATCTTACAGCTTACTGCTTACCAGAACACTTTCAGGAACTCCGGAAAGAGTTGTCTCCGATGTGGGTCAATCAAGCAATAATAATAACATTAGAAGACGGACAGCTAGCCGGTTTACAAATATATGCTATATTTTTAAGATAATTGGCCAGAATTGTTATTGGTAGGTAAACAAAGACCAACAAGTGCACTGCACTTCAGTCTAAACTAGGAACGGTCATAATAAACAAATGTTTGTTTTTAATATTTTACAGACAAGTCAATATGAATAGTATTCACATTTAGCAAAACCCAGTACCTGTAAATAGGATTTTCCATTGCTGCATTCATTTTCTTTTACCTGCGTTTTGACAGGATTTGCTGCTTTGAGGGAGGGAAGACATGACAAAGAGTGACAAGTGACTAAATCATTTAGAGCTTTAGAACAAAGGAAATACTCTGATAAAAGAGATTTATTCATTTCAATGCCTTTTCAAGGATTTAGTCCAAAAACTTGTCATTTTCCAGCTTATACAGTATTGAAATTCCTGAGACAGCGGTAATACAATGCATTGTTTGTGAGCCAGATCCTTTCACCTAAAAGAATTCATTCAGTTCCCAGGTGAAGTTACCTCCAATTTATTTTGTTACTAAGCACATTTTTGGTCTCATGAGCAGCGTGTTTACCCTTGAGCACTAAGACTTGTACCCGCTTTAATTTACATTTAGGCCATAACAAATATGCTATTGCGGTTATTTGAGAATCATGTAGGCACATCACAGTGCTCTAACAAACGTATGGAGACGTTCATGTCTTTCTTTATTTCTGAAAACAAACATCACTAAAAAGGAGTGTGCTAAAGACCAGCCCACTGCTATAACACGGTCAATCTCCCCCCAATCCCAGGTGCTTGAGGAACTGAAGTATGTGGACAAGAGCCGTGCAGTGCAGCTGAAAGGTCGCGTGGCCTGTCAGATCAGTAGCCACGAGCTGCTCCTCACGGAGCTGCTGTTCGAGAACGCACTGAGTCCCCTGGCCCCAGAGGAGAGTGCCGCGCTGCTGTCCTGTCTGATCTTCCAACAGAAGACCCAGGTGGAGCCCCACATCACCAACAACCTGCAGGAGGTATGACAATTGAGGGCTGAAGGCGGGAATTGTCCCTGCCAAGATAGTAAAACCTGACAATTTGGTCCCCACAAGGTTTGGTCCTTCACAGAAATAAAGGCTATTTCTGTGGTTAGGATGGGGGTAAATAAACTTTGTAGGTAGTGTTACAATTGCAGTTATTTTTTGGTTTAAGCATTACAGTTAATATTGGCAAATTTTAGGCATAACATTTAGTTTACTGATGTTAATTTTAGGGGGGGGTTAGGGGAAAGGTAATGTTTTTCTGGTTTTCTGGTACCAACACCAATGGAAAAACAATTGTGTTTTGCATCTGTTCCCTATGTCTGATTGTTGGAGTTATGCAACTCTTAATAACAACTGGATATAGACTGGATGTGAGACAGGCATACCGGAAATTCGATTAAAATTTACATTTCAATGTCTGTGGCATGATTACAGCAGGTTGTGGCAGGATAAAGTTAATTCAGTGGTCAACCAAACTTTTTGCAAACTGCCTTGCTCTAGGGCAGATGTTTTTATATCGTCGGCTCTGGGATTTGATCTCACAGCATTTTAGTTCCTAACCGCTAGGCTACCTGGCACTGTAAACACTGAGCAAGACACCCGCAAGCTTATCAGAATCAGCTTTATTACCAAGTAGGTTTACACATACAAGGAATTTGTTTTGTTGCTTTGGTGCATGACAGAAAACACAGTAAGTGGTATTAGGTAAAAAAAAAAAAAAAAAATGACAGTAAATTTACAATGTGCAAACATTAACTGTATAAGTAGCATAAAGTGCAATGTGCAAGAAGGAAGTCCAGAGAATGCATTACATTAGTGCACTTAAGTAGAATTGAGTTATGGGGCCGAGACAGTGGGAATCGTCTGGCCAGCTGCCGATGGGAAGAAACTGTACCCTCCTGCAAGGACACGCACCGGACACATGTGTGTCTTGTCGAGCAGCGGTGAAACATAAAAGTGCTCTAAAGTGTTCTGAATTAATGATGACCAGGGAAGAGAGGCCTGTCTGGAGTGTTTGGTAGGGGGGCCATCCCAGGTGCTAGTGGCATCGAACAGAGAAACACTGACGAGGAACATGTTCGCCAGACGCTGGTGACAACGTGACAATGTGCAACTCTTCACTTGAGAGTTGGGAGGGGGGGTGTTTAGGACCGCTGTGACTGGAACAGTGTGTTTTCAGGGCTCTTTTGAAAACTGATTTGTGTCTCTGCCTTTCGTCTCTCCTTCATTTCACTATTTCTCCTTCCCACGTTCATCTTTGCCTTTTCCCTTTTTTTCCTTTTCCCTTTTTTCCCTTTTCCCTGTCACCTATCTTTTTCACTGTCTTTCCCTCTCCTCTTTTCTGTTTTTCCCTCTCTATTCCCCCCCTCTCTCATTAATCTCACTGACACTCCTCTTTCTCTTCTTCCTTCTGCCCCCACTTACATGACCCAACCTCTTTGACTTCCTTCAATCGCCTCCTCCCTCCCTTCTGCCCTTCCCCACAGGGCATTGAGAGAGTGCTGGCGGTGGCTCAGCGTATTGGCGAGCTTCAGAGGGAATGTGGGATAGCCCAGACGGCTGAGGAGTTTGTGAGCCAGTTCAAGTTTGGCCTCACCGAGGTCGTCTACTGCTGGGCCAGAGGC
Organism: Novumbra hubbsi; assembly: GCA_016801125.1. NCBI lineage: Eukaryota > Metazoa > Chordata > Actinopteri > Esociformes > Umbridae > Novumbra > Novumbra hubbsi. Next base: position 87,362 of record JACXGK010000327.1, read on the forward strand.
ATGGTGAGGGACGTGTTAGTAGACCCAAATCAACACCACACCAGTCATTTTATGCGTGCCAAGCTAATTTCAATAAACGTTTCCGGAACACAGATTGAGCATAGAAAGGCACGTTCATTTAGAAATTATTCAATGTCCAGAATTGTGCTTAATTCTTGTTCCGGTTGCCTTCGAATCAATTAAAACGTTCTCTCAATTGTCTGGCGTTCTCTGAAGATTACGCCGGCTTTAGTAGAATGGACCCCGGCCTCAATCGCCCTTTTCCGACCTCGGAACTGCGACGGAACTAACTGGTCCCTCTTCCTGTCCCAGCCATTTGCAGAGATCGCCCAGCTGACGGACGTCCAGGAGGGGACGGTGGTGCGTTGCATCCAGAGGCTGGACGAGGTCCTAAAGGAGGTGCGCCAAGCGGCCCGCATCGTGGGTGACTCCGTCCTGGGCAGCAAGATGGAGAAGGCCTCCCTGGCCATCCGCCGGGACATCGTGTTCACCGCCTCGCTGTACACACACTGAGACAGGGCGTAGTGTTCGTCCAGCACATCTAGACTCGTGCCAGTCAAGTGGACAGTGGGGACAATGAAACGGGCAGGGGACGTAGATGGCTTTTGAGAGATTGACATGAGCTGAAACGCTTGACCATTTTGTGCGTGCTGTTTGGGGGTGTCTGTGAGAGTTATTTGGTATGAATGCACGTACTATTGTTTACACACGAGTATGGATGAAATTGCTCTTAAACAATTTAGACCAAAGGGGAATTTCTTGATATGGACATGAAAGGTGGATTGTAATGTGTAATTTATTGTACAGTAATAAAATGTAGCCTGTACCAGTTTGGTGTGCTTTGCCTTTTGTTCCCCAAGGTTTTATATGGGGTGCAGTAAATATTTAATTTGCATTTCAACCTGATCAAAATCAGTAACCATGTTACAGTCATGCCCATGTCCAGCAAAGCGTTAATTTACATCAGCACTGAGTGTAAGATTATCAGCCTTCAAATCCTATGTGTGTATACCCTTTTGTTCGGTTTGTTGCGAGTGTTCCAGACCATATTTCTCTGCCTCGGCTGTCTCTTTAAGACAACGATAGCTGTGTCTGATTAATTCAATGTAACGCGATGCGTTAGTGGAGAACCTATTTTCCGCTGTTGGATTTAGGCTACCAGCTAGAGAGGGCAAAAACAGCAAATTCTTTCGTAATTGGACTTTATCATTGGATAATCCAATTGGCCGTTATATAATAATAATTATAAAGTTGTCCGGTGTTTCTATTTTTAAGCCACCGATGTAGAGATAAAAAGATGGAATTTAATTAGCTGGAATAATTTTTTCGTGAGAGCATTTATCAAAACTCGTATTTGCGGAATACGAATATTTACATTCAATTGTAAAGAGGGGACTTTATCTGACTACGAAATGTCGGAAAAACACGGTAAGCAATTTTTCTTCTGGTTGCGTCTTTTTTTGTTACCACAGTAATTGATAAATGAACCTATTCTTCCCCTGTTATATCTTATTTGCCATGATATTGTGTAAATTGTATGCATTTTTAACAACTGTGTAGAATTATGGTGTTTTGGTGGTGCATTACAACACTAACCATTTGCTACGTGACGCACGATATCTGTTTTATCTCAATAAAACTACCGATGTCAATCTGCGACCAACTCATCCATTAGATTTGTATGCATCTTGTAAGCAGTTTTTTAAATAATCTACCCAAAAATAAACCGCAGGTTTTAATCTGCTGCCATGTACAATTCATTTGTAACACTAAATTAAATAAGGTGTGTGTGCGCGAGCGCGCGTGTGTCTGTTTTCTCTGTGCGCGGATGTGAATGCGTTTGTACAACTGGGTATCAAGGCGAATGGACGACAATTGTGCGCGCGGTTATGATATTTTAATAAAATATTTGTCTTCCTTTTTCCCTTAAACTTCCCTGGATTCACTGTATCCTAGGAGGTTACCAAGGTAAGCGAGATGGTACTGAGCGAGATGCCTCCCAAAAAGGTTTGAAAAACCCTGCTGGTAGGCCTATGATGCATGTGCTCGTGCTCATATAGTTAAGTGAATGACAGTTAAGGTTTGTCTTGCCTAATTATGTGTTGGACTCACACACCCAAGGCCATATCCAGTTCACGAGAAATACTGAGGTCTCAGGTCACAGTCCCCCACCACCAAGAGAGCAAATCAGTTTGAAATTATTTTATTGAAATCATGATGAACTATAATGCTTTGAATTATTTATGATTTGACTGTTAAAGTAGAATTTTTTGAAAATGTAAAAGTAGCTTTGTAATTAATATCTGTTCTGTAAACATACCAACAGTCTCATAATGCTGTAAACACACAAGCATACTGATATTTCACACCTATGGCAGCCCCTTTTCCACAAAATCAAACCTCTTTATTCACCTAGAAACCAGTTCCTACCAATCGAGATCACTGTATTGACTAATCCCTCTTCGTATTCCACTGATCTTCCTTGGCAATATCCGCTGTTTCTCTGTCCTCTATCACCTCACCTTATCTCCTTTTTCCATGTCACTCTTGTGTCTGTTGCCCTCCCAAAGTTTGGGTGTATCGTGCCATTTTCTTCTGTGTAAGACAATTCATGGTCAGTCGCAGTATTGATAGAAATGAATGTTTTCTGCTGGCTTACAGTAAAGAAAATAGAGGCAGGGAGAGCTGCTATGAACCACTATGAAATGTAGTTAGATTTGGGCTGCTTCAGTAATTGCCAGAGTATTAATCACTTTGATTTTAGCAGATGAAACGTCAACACATTCACATGTGCTTTCAATAAAGCCATTTGCTTTCAAGGTGTTATTGTACAGTGGGCACGTCAGCTACCCAGCAAACCGGTCAGATAGAAAAACATCACCATAGTTTGTATTATATTTACAGATGAGTGACATTTGTCTGGTTACACAACAGTTATTATGAAATAAGTAAGCTTATAAGTAGCTTCTCGCACACGCAGCTACAACTCTTCGTCAACCAGGGAAACACCAGGCAAGACTGGCAAGGACCTTTGTGCAAACCTCTTTGCTAAATGTAAGATTTTATGAAATCATGACCACTAGTTGTCTGCCTGGCCTAACTTTAACACCGTCATAATGGCAATACAGTGGTAATCCTGCAACGGGTGGTGATCTTGAATTCTACAAAATCTTTTTGTTTACTACTTTTATTCTGTGTGTAAAAAAACACTTATTATTGAAAGAAATACAGAGGACCTAACATGTGTCCTCAATGGCAGATATGGGCCTGCACACACCTCCATGATGTCTAAGGTTAAGTTTTGTATCATTCAGATAAGGAAGAACCCCGTTATCAAATATGTAGGACCAGATGTTTATATTACAGAGACAAGTTCACCATCACAGTACAGACTACCATGGAGGATACAGTAGAAATCCAGAGTAGAGGAAACACATGAAACACTTGAAATTTGCTTATGTTGATAAAAAAGCAGAAACAAGACATCATGTCAGACTTTTTATATTTTCATTAAGATATTGTAACCAATATTACACTGCTCAAAAAAAGTAATCTCAGTATAGCACCAAATCAATTACTATTACAAGGAAATCAATTTGTCCAGTTAGGGAGCATAAGACCTTTTAAATCAATGTTGGTGCAGATGATACTGACAATAGGTGCACATAAGAGGCGACCGCAAGACAACCCCCAGAAACTGTAATGGTTTTGCAGGTGGTGTCCCCAGACATTTTCTTTCTCCTTATCCTTCCTGACACTTCTCTAGTTTTGCGTTTTGCTAGTGTCCTTCTCACAAATGGTAGCAAGATGTGGTATATGCAGCCCATTCAAGTTGCACCGCTAGTTTGTGGTGTCTCCCAGTACAGTCTCAAGTACATGGAGGAGATACCAGTTGACGGGCCTTTACAGAATGAGAGTTGGACAGGACTGTAGAAGGACATCAACCCAGCAGCAGGACGGTATATCTGCTTTTTTGTGTGAGGTTGAACAGGAGGAGCACTGCCAGAGCCCTACATAATGACCTCCAGGGGGCTACTGGTGTGCATATTTATGACCAGACTTTCAGAAACAGACTCCATGGCATGAGGGCCTGACGTCCTCTAGCGAGACCTGTGCTCACAGACCAGCGCCATGCAGCTCAATTGGCGTTCGCCAGAGAACACCAGAATTGGCATGTCCACCATTAGGGCACAGTTCTCTTCACAGATGAGAGCAGGATCAAACTGAGCATGGGACAGCATGGGAGCATGTGAAAGAGTTTGGAGTTGCCCTGGTGAACGTTATGCTGCCTGCAACATCATCCAGCATGACTGGTTTGACAGTGGGTCAGTGATGGTCTGAGGAGGCATGTCCTTGAAGGGTCGCACAGACCTCATGCTACCCAATGGTACCCTGATTACTATTAGGTATTGGGTTGAAATCCTCAGACCCATTGTCAAAAGTTACGCTTGTGTACCTGGACCTGGGTTCTTCCTGGTGCAGGACAATGCCTGGCCTCATGTTGCCAGTGTGTGTAGGCAGTTCCTGGATGACAAAGGCATAGATGTCATTGACTGGCCCTCACGTTTCCCAGACCTGAATCCAAATGAGAAGCTCTGGGACGTTATGCATCAGTGCATCCAACGCAGCCGAGTAGCACCACAGACCACAGTCCGGGAGCTCTCTGATGAAAGTCTACACATCCCGGATCCAGGTCTTGTCAGGAGCATGCCCAGACATTGTTGAGAGTGCATAAAGGCACGTGGAGGCCATACACACTACTTCAGTCATGTTATGAGTTGCCGTAATAAAATTCTTGCAAGTTGGAACAGCCTGTGATATCAATTGTTTACTTTGAATTTTTCGTGTGTGTTTAAATCCAGCCCTCAATCTTTTTTTGTTGTTACGTCATTTTGCTCTCAACGAATTACACAATGTTTAGTAAAGATTTTGGTTTTTCATATATTTTGTCAATCAAGACCCAAGTGTGATTTAAATATTAATGCCTTGGTTCAGACAGAAAATGCATACACACCCCACAAATAACACTTTGTGGAAGCCTCCTTTTGTTAGTTTAAAAAAATCTAGCACTCTTGGATTTTGCTATTTCCTCAGATGCGTTCATGTTGTGTGGAGCTTGACTGTGTGATTCAAGGACGTTTGTCTTCCTTTTAGCAAGCCATTTCATAAGCACTGTGTAGTTTGGGCGATGAGCCATGTTGTTTTTGCACTGAAGATATTTGGATTTAAAGCCAAAAATGTCTACCTTGGACCATAAAGAGTTTGTTCCAAATGTTTTTGAATACTGACTGTCCTGCCAAATGTGTATGGCTTTGATGTTAATGAGTAATGGCTTCCATATTGCTTCCCTACTCACAGCTGAGACTTGGGTAGTATCCGCAAACAGTTGTAATATGCAGGGAGTTCCAAGTTCTTCAGAAATTGCTGCAGCTTCTATAAGGTTAAAATTGCTAGCCTCCATGATGAGCTTTCAGCTTCCCAGTACGTTTTTTGGAGGGTCTTCCTGATGGTGACTTCTTACCTTTACTTCATAATGAGGGTCTTTGGGGTTCCATGATATGTAACAACTTAAAAAATATCTCGCCCCTGATCTTTACCTTTCAACACTAGGATCCCATATATCTTTTTTTAGCTACTTGTGAACAATGGCTATCTCTGTAGTAGGCAACAATGTAACCTTGGAGGAATGTCTACGGAAATACCAGATTTAATATAGGGCTAATCACTTCAGTTGATATCAGGTGACAGTAAATCTCCTTTGTACATGATTTAGAATGTTATATGTTAATCTTGAATTTGAACACAGCAATCTTGACATTAGCATTTTTTCTATCATTATTTTCTGAGAAATTATTCATACGTTTTTTTTTGTGAAATCAGGAAGTATTGGCACCCTTCATGAAATCGAGCATAAGAGAATGCAAGTAATACACCCAAACAAGTATTTGGGGCTCAAAGTTATGGGAAAGCTGTGTACCGCCATCACGACACAATCAACACCAACCTTTTTATTGAAGAATGCTTTTTTTCTTCACAAGTATTTGTACCACAACAAGCAGTATTTTCCGTGACGCCTTTCCTGGAGACGATAATAGTACTGCGCTGATTCTTGTGAAGAGTGACAAGATTTACATACACTGTTGTAGGGATCTTAGGCCCTTCCTCCTTGCAGGACATTGATTGTTGATAGTCTTCGGAGTGCTCTTGTGGACTGCCCTCTTCAATTCATACCACAGGTTTTCAATTGGAAGTCAAGGGAACGGGATGGCAATTGTAAACATCGCATTTTGTTGTCCCGCAACCACTACTATGTGAGGACTTTCATTGGGAATTTATTAACATACTGTAAATATGTCTGGTTACAAGATTTTATTCGAACTGAAAATAGCTTTGACATCTTAATACAATGAGGCATTTACGTCCATAAAAGCTACATTTTCAAGGATGTGTAGACTTTCGATACCCACTGAAGGTATCTCACTAAACAGCATTTGCTCATGGTCTTGTTCCACCACATGACTTCATTCGGATAGGATTGTGATAGGACGTGATATCCCCCATCTATTTACTACTCCCCTTGTTGTCTTTGCCCTTTGCCTCTCTGTTTCCCAAACAGTAAATCCCATGTCCCCAGCCTCTCATTCTGCCCCAGTTGTGTGGTAATAAAAGCTGTCCTTCCCTCGTCAGTGTCCCCTTTCCTCTGTGTCTGAGTGTTCTTTCCCCCGGGCAGCCGGCGTAGTGTATGTTATGCAATGCATGTGTGTTCGTCCCCGGGCACTGCTCGTCCCCCGTCACTCACGCTCCAACTTCTGTTTGCCTCATCGTCGGCTTCACAACGCCAGTCAGCGTGATGCGTACTCCTGCACTTCGTCAACCTGGTTACTGCGCGAGTGCGACGGTGGAATCCATGTCGGTATTAGCATTTCGGGCCTGGGTTTCATGTTGTTTTTCAGAGGTTTTGGCCTCGCTACGTCGTGAGGCGGCGCCATCGCTGCGTGTGGTACGCATGCCAGTGCAGCGCTTTTAGCACATAGGTTGACGGCGGTATGTTGGCGAGTGAAAGCCGGTTAGATAACGTGTCTGCCTACTCTCTCTCCCTCCTTCTTTCTCTCGATCCCCTCCTTCCTCACTTGACCGGCACCCCGCCCCCACGAATGTACCACCCACACACGCGCCTCAGGTCTTGAGGATTCCAACCGTCAGGCAATGTCCCAACCACAGCAGATGCAGCCCCCTCCGTACCTCCCCTCCCAGGACGCCAACATGGGCCAGCACCCCAACATGCAGCACCCCAACATGCAGCACCCCAACATGCAGCAACCCAACATGCAGCAACCCAACATGCAGCATCCCAATATGGCCCAGCTGCCCGGCTGTGGCCCCCAGCCCAACTACCCCCCACCACCCCCGCCCCCTGGCACCGACGGCTACCGGGAGACCCAGTTCCACAATGGCTCTTACGGACACCCGGGGCAGGGCTACACGGTGCAGACCCAGGGCCAGGGAGGGGGCGTCCCGCATGCGCCTGTGGGTTACTTCCAACCAGGATATCCTCTCCAGCTCCAGCCCTGCACCGCCTATGTGCCGGTGTACCCCGTGGCATCGGTGAGTCAGCGTCTTCAATAAAACATGTTCCCATTGCTGCATGATTGGTGATGGATGCTTGAAATCGTCGCACTGCGCAGCATTTTTGTGTTTTGCCGAGAAGCTTACTAGGGTGACGTGAATATACGGGTCGCAATAAAGCCGGTGCTGAGTGGGCAAATATGGCAACAATGGAAAAACCTGCATTAGTGTATAATGACGCTCACCGGTGATTTACTCTTGCATTGTGATACATGACATTTATGTATTATCATGCTGTAAGAAAGAACTGGGGAGACGGCACAGCAATATAGTCTACAGGCATTTCCCTTCTAAAAGGGGCCATCTGCATTGGCCTCATCCATTTTGAGGCTTCATCCTTTTTAATGTTACCGTTATTGCACTGGGCATGTTGTTAGAAAGACAGCTTTAACCTTGGGTGGTTTGGGTCGTTAGTAAGATGCTCTAACCACTAGGCCACCTTGCCACGCCGAAAAGGAAATGAACTTTTCTCATGAGCTTAGTTCAGCTAGCAAACCCCATCAGAAGCCAAAATATAAGCTTGTTTCACTCCAGTGTGTGTTAATAAAGTAAATCCATAGCTCTGTTTATGAATTTCAGAATGGTTCTATGTCTTCATCAGATTTTGACCTAGACAGGAATGGAAGAGTGCTAATAATTTAACTGTTGCTGCTTTAATTGAATACATAAAAAGACACAACCACACAGGCAATTTCAATTAGTTCCTAGATTAAGGTTGTGTAAAGAAGACATTGTTTTTGTTACTTGAGGTTCAGGCACCAGGTGACATATTAATTGGGAAAGAAAGGCCAACTGTAATGGACTAGCAAATGACATAAAAATGATTCAATTTACACAATTCCAACTATTGTTACAAGTTGTCCTCCCCACACCACCTTTCTTGAGGGTGCGGGGATATCCGAAAGGCTTTTCCTCTATACAACAGCAAACCAGTAAGAGATCAATCATATAAACATAGGACTGTTGAGTCTGGATCAGGTTTTGCTTTCTAGATTACAGTAATAAGGTGACGTGAACATGGTGGGACCTGATTCTAGATCAGCACTCAGACTCTCAAGGCGCATGATACCTATCGCCCCCAGGGATCTAAAAAAAGCGTCTCAAAGAGTAATGTGTAATGTCATACCTCTGTGTCCCCTCTCCCCTCTCAGGGACAGCCTTACCAGGGCATGCCTCAAGGCCAGATGGGCATGCAGATTCCCCACGGCATCGCCCTAATGGAGCCCCGACGTCCACCTCATGACTACCTGCCCATCGCCGTGCTCACCACCGTCTGCTGCTTCTGGCCCACAGGAATCATAGCCATCATAAAGGCAGTACAGGTTGGTGTCAGACTGCTAAACCCGTAATTTAGTTTGGCAGGGGGCATTGAGGGGCACTGGCGTCCCGGGAACCAGACGTCACAGCAAAAGGATTCCATTTTGCCTCGCCCTAATGTGTCATCTATATTTCTATGGTTATGCAATGCAACGGGTTATTGGTTTAGATATTTGTTTTGTTATTATTCTTTTTACCTCATTTTTCTCCCCTCTTCATAATGTCTAAATTAGCAACACCTTTAAGCTAACATCTTAAGGCTACAATATCATAGAATATTTGAGGTGCGTGTAATCGGTTCCAGCGTGCTCCTCAAATCAAGCACTGATGTCTGTTGTTTATTTGTATGCTCTCTTTGGTTAGCCTGATCCCCATGCACAACACCCTACATTATGTAATTGCAGCATTGTTTACATGGTCTAAAATTGATTTTTGCTTTAGGCTCGCTTCAATGTGTTTGTGTTGAGCCAAGCTGACAACAAGGCGTAGAACTTTGTAGTGTCTAAAATTAGTCACTACAAAGGTGTCAGGTTTTGGTTCAGGTTTTGTCATATCAGTGGATATGATCCTGGGATCAATGTGTTTTCAGTTGGCAACTGACGTGCTTGCTGAGTGTCCTTAAATAGACTATGTAGCCTACTACATTTGGTAAATCATTATAAAGACAAAACATTCAATTATTCGATTTGGGTAGATGGTTGACATTAAATAAATCAGTATAAATATATCCATTAAGGTACTGTAGGTGAAATGTTTGTAAACATTTGTTTTGCCCAAATAGTATATGTGGGTTTCATGTATCGGATATGGCTTACATGCAATTTGTTTGGGCTCCAAAACGACTAATAAAAGGCCTATATGGCAATTGGTGTGTTGCTTTGGGTGCTGTGTCTGATGTGTTTAGACTGCTGCTGTGTTTGGGAGCAGTTTCATGGATCTGTGTTGTTGTTGTCAGTAAGGGTGCTATGAGTCTAGCATGCACGACTATCCCCAATCAGCTGGGTACTTAAACCCCTGTGTGTCTCGTCTCTTTGTGCGTTATTGTCGTTGTTGCGTGTTGGATTTGTACGTACTATATTGAAACAGGTGTGCAGAGACACGGCTGATCTATATATGTACATCCAACACGCCACAACGACAATAACGCACAAAGAGACGAGACACACAGGGGTTTAAGTACCCAGCTGATTGGGGACAGCTGTGGGGAATCAGGGAAGGGTGCCTTCACAGGACATGGGAAACAAGACAAACATACACGACGGCGCTAGAAGGCCGGCGACGTCGAACGCCGGGGAGGCACGCGCCCGGTGGACGATCCGCCACCAGGAGGCTACGTGACAACGTGGCGTAATTCTTTCTCTGCCTCCCTCCCCCAGGTGCGTACAGCTGTGGCCAGGGGGGACATGGTGACGGCAGAGATTGCATCCCGTGAGGCTCGTAACTTCTCCTTCATCAGCCTAGCGGTGGGAATCGCCTCCATCGTCCTGTGTACAATCCTCACCGTGGTGGTTATAATAGCCTCCCAGCACCACGACGACGACTGGGAACCCTAATACCTACAGGGTAGGATCCTGGGATAAGTCGTTTTATGCGGAGACTCCAATACCGGTATGTTATATTGGGAGTATATATGTGTATAAATACGAACCCTGAGTTGATACTGCTATATTGGGGTTTATGTACACCCTTTGAGCCAAATATACAGTTTTGACCTACTGACAACGAATGGGTTGACAACCAATCACAGCTAATATTCAAACACCAAAACAAATAGCAACCCATTATGGGCTTGTATTATTAACCAATGTAACCATTTACACTCTGATATACTACCGCTCAATAGCGCATATAGAGAAAATGCATTTACAGAAGCATTAAATATGAAGAATTGTTAATTACTGACACATTTTTGATCCCTTCAGACCTAGCAAGACCAAAATATGGTTCATATTTATACCTTCACAAAACTGCCAAATCATATAAAAACATTATTTAAATATATATATATATATATATATAAAACATACCCAAGAATGTTGTTTTCATTTCATTCTGATATAAACATACTTTTATTTAATTTGTCAGGTTTTTGTGATTTTAAATAGGACCTCCCATGTAATTATAGTATTTTTTACATTTATTTGAAAGGTTACAGAATAACAGAAATAGATGAAAAAGGGAGGCTGATAGTTACTGCATTGGGTCAGTTAAGGAGGATAATATGTCAATTTGTCCTTGAGTAAGGTATTTCACTTTTAATTGTTCATCTGGATAAGAGCATTTACTACATGATTAAAATGTACATCTAAATGATATGTATACATTTTACACAAACTCAAATGTAAGTCAGTGAAGTTATGAAATAGGATCTATGTAAAGTGCAAGAATACATCATAGGAAATAATGTGTAAGTACCCACGCCTTTTTTAGCTGCTAATAACTTTGAGTTACACAGAGTAATTGTTGCACTAGACTGTTTATATGTGTTGGCCTAATTTATTTATATGCATTGATTTATCTATATATTTTGTATTTATTTTGTAATCATGTACGTTTGAGCTGTATAGCATGTCACTGGTACATTTTAGTTGATGTCAATAGTCAGACTACATGCCCTGAAACTATCTGAAATTGGAGGTTGTTTGTGATGATTTGCACTTGCCAGCATCGACATAGCACAGAAGCTGATATTGTTGCATTCTACACCATGGCCAGTATCAGTAGATTTCGTAATGGTTCTTACTAGGTTTTTATAAAATCCAATGAACATTTTAGGTGTAGACACATTTATAATAAAGATTGTTTGACTAATTGAAGTGCTTGTCCTATTTCAATTTTCATAGGGTATTGCTGTACTACTACAACAATAAAAAGACATTTGATGCAAAATGCTTGGAAAGACTCAAGATTAAAAAGGTTATTTCATTATACTTTATGCATAGGCCAAGAGTAGTGTAAATCTGAGAAGTTGCTGCTTTTTCAAATGTTGGTTTTGCAAGTCCTGAAGAAGGACTTCAGAATTCTCTATTATTGTTCTGTTCAGAATGTAGATTATAGGCAAATAATTCATGCTATAGACAAATCTCTGTAGTTCATTATTTCAGTTCTGTCAGTTAAGCTTTTCTCTAATTGTTTTGGTTGATAATAAAGGTTGTGCCAAACGAATGTGGTTTCTAATCAAGTCTAGCAGTATAAACGGAAGTGACCTGAGATGGAATCAGTGGAGCAGAACAACTGATGGTAGCACTAAAATAAAACGTCTCTGAAGAGAGGGAGAGAGAAAAAGCAATGCCTAATATACTATATATGGTAGCATTTTCCAACAGTTGTCAACAAATATCTTTTATTACCCTAAGCCCCTACTCTATTTCTCGTCACTCTTTCTGCTGTCCAAAAATGGGTCTGTCACATATTCCCCTTCCCCTTTCTTTTCTAATTTCAATTCGTAATTTCTATTCTAAAATCAGTATTTTAAGATATTTTAAGGAGTTGAGAATGCATCATAAAGGACCATGATTACAAATTTTGTACTAGAGTGTATACAATTTTATTCAGAATATGTTATTATTGCATCATTTGTATTTCTATGGTGATTCATATTCTGTTTGGTGGTTATATTTTTTGCATTTGATTATCACTAATGTATTTATAATGTACATACATTGTATTTGATGAACATGTTCTTACTGTATTTTGATGACAGTATAGTAAAATATATTGAAAGAAAAGTAAGCACAGTATCTGTAGTGCTGTTACAAACCTCTTTAAAAGAAAAGTATTGGTATGGAATGTGTGTGTATGCTTTTTAGACTTATTCCTAGCACATCCTTGTTTTCTGAGATGTTATGTTATTGCAAATGACTAAAGCTGGGCAAATGCTAATACTTCTTTTCAGTAATAAAATACCTTTTCCCTGAGCTTGAGCCTGTAAATGTAAACCTAACTACCGTGGTCAAGGTGGCTGGCAAAATCACAGTGTATACATGTGCTTTTGGGGATTCTTTCTGTTCATGGATGTTGCATTTGTTGTGTATGAATTTCTTGGTTTGAATAAAATCTGTTTTGGTTGTGTGAGACTAGGTGATATTGACTGTATTCGTCTCTTTCTCACTGTCTGTCTTTCTCTCTAGCATTCTCTGGCCTTTCCTCTCCATTCGTCTCTCAGGTGCTATTTATAGTTGGCCCGGATTTCTCCATCCCTGTATCCTCTCTTTCGCTTTCTGTCTGAAGATGAAGTATCTTTCAATATCTAGGGTTTAATCACATAGCAAAGTGCAGCCTTAATACTATTTTCATCTGTCAGGGTGCCAGTGTTTCAGTTTTTAAAAATGATTTCTTTAAATTATGTTTTACTTTTTAATCATATGGCTGAACTGCATTATAATATAATATAGGACAACAAATCTCAGTCCCATCCATGTCAAGAATCCAGTATTACGCTGGCTGACTGCATGTCTGCCCGGACATACAAATATTGAGAACCGGAGTGTGTGTGTGTGACTAGGCCAGACTGTGTCGGCATGATCACAGATGGTCATTTACCCCCCCAAAGAGCGACCCGGCATCACTGCGATCGTGAAACTCGGACTGGCACGGCGTGCAACTTGTGTTCCGCCACACATCCCCGCTTCCCACGTGCTGACCCGCGCCGTTCCCAAGTGTGTCCGTGTCGTCGGCGCCGAGCACGTGGAGACTGATTAAGGACCCGTTGGTGATGAACCACGTGCCCCTTTCCATCAATGAATTACTCCTCATCTGCCCTTAATATTATATTATATTCGCGGACACAGCTCTAAAATATGTACTATTTATTATTTTCTACAGTTCCATTAAAAGTACGGTGATAGACACAAAATAATTATATCTTTGCATTATCAGAAAGATTATTAAAAAAATGCTACAGTAACACATAGTTTATAGTGAATTATTTTTCTGTGTTCCAGCCTTATGATTGTAGAACCTTAGTCCTGACGTACTGACAGAGACACAGGGAGGCAGAGGTGCAGTGATTCCTTCTTGGCCGCAGGTGTTGCGTAGAGTTCGGCAGCTTTTCAGACATTAACAGCTTGACATACACAGCTCCATATGTCACTAAAAGTTGGAGTGCTTTGGCCTGCAAAAAGAGATCATTTTTGGAAAACATTACCAACAAAGGAAAAGTTGTGGTACAGCATTAAATAGATGCCAACTAATCCATATCTAAAACAGTTCTATATGAAGTCTGAAGTTATTTTTTCTGAAAGAAAAATAAAGTATGATATCTATGTTTAGGAAAAAGTCAGTGATATGGTATATTTAAGGCAGGAGAGTGGGGGGTGTTGTAAAGGGCCAATACACCATGGCTTTCCACAATGCATTGCAGCGTTTCTGGACACAGCACTTATTCATGGATTGGCCATATACCACAAACACCCGAGATTACTTTTACAATTACAAACTAATCACCAACGCAATTGTAGTTCAGTAGAAGGTTGTGACAGCTGTGGTACACATTCTCATATACCACAGCTGTCAACCAATCATTCAAATTACCTGGTGTGTAATTCTAGTTTCTAGTTTCTATGAATGATCCAGAGTATTTATATTGTATAAATACTAGAGCTGGGGGAGTTAATTTGTTAATCTTAACGACTAATTTGAAATGCAATTAACGCAGCACCTTTTTGCGGGAATCACAAACAATATAGCCTCGGTTTTAACCACCAACTGTTGTGACAGCTATCGTGAGTTCATATCATATTCCAAATGTAGAAATCTAAAAGCATAGATCTAGAAATTACAGTAGGCTGGCTACAGAAAAGTCAAATCGTTTGACTGGGTCTTCGATAGTTGTTCTTCATTTTTGTCACGTTACAGTTGCAACCTCTTGTACTCAATCACTTCCCAGGTGACATCAATTAAGTCTGTGAGGGTTCAGGGCTTAGGGGGGAAATTGGGATTGGGCCCTTAAACTTTGTTGTTTATAATGTTGCTGCATATAATTGATGGGAATGACTACTCTGTTGTTCTGTTTACAGTTCACAAGATGTCATAATATGTTCTATTTAAAATATACTTTACTGTTTTTATTGCTTTATTTTAGTGATTCTACCACATGTAAAAAAGGTGATTAATCGCAATTAATCAAATTGTTTATAAATTAGTAAAAAACTAAAAGATAAATACTATAATAAATCCCTAATAAATACTATACATAGACCACATTTACAATATGTTTCGGTGGCAAGGACATGAAGACAAAATCCACAATAGTCTGATAATTTGAAATACATATATAGTTCTTTGCTTAAAGGGTTAATTTGTTCGACATAATAAACTATAGGAAAATACTGTACTTAAAAGAGCAGTCCACAGATGCTAAGATAAAAAATGTTACTGAAAGCTGTCTCTAACCTCCACTGGTAATATTTGGTCCGGTACCAGACTATAGTTAGTTGTGAGTTTTGTATCCTCCCTCTGGCTGGTGGAGGTACTGCTTGAAGTCGCGTCGTTGTTAGCCAATAAGGGGCTTTCCTCATCAGATCCTTCGTTACCGCTTGACCCCAACACAACCGGTTCGAAGGTCATGGCCTCTGCGACCAAGACAAGGTGAGACATTCTCTTTTTGAGCCTCTTCTAGAGAAGGAGAGGAACGTGACGTAATCCCGTTAGATGGCATTGTCTGGTAACACACAGAAACGCTGCATGGTGGTCGTCAATACAAACACCCATGTAACACGTAATTGCCAAAAAGGCCACATGAATCCAGAGTCATATAAGGGCAAACATGGTGACATCATTCATAATGTACCTACCTGAGCTGCATCTCCAACAAAGCTCCTCTCCTCTAGAGTTTCAGTCAGTGCCTTCACACAGTGGGCTATGTCCCAGTACATGATGAATAGCTGAGTGTGTGTGAGAGACAAAGAGATTGAAATGGGTAAAAACGATCAATAAACAACTTGTTGATAACATGAGGATAATTACAGAGGCATCACAAAATATACAGTAAAATTGTATTCGTAATCTTTATCTTGTGGCCCTGTCCAGAAATTCACACAGGTGTACATATAACACTCAAGTTTGGATTCAATTCCATCCTACAACTTTTCCACCACACAAGCCGCAAAATGTAGTAACAATAAAAGGTTACATCAAAATATGTAACTCATTCTTAAGAGTAAGAATTTTCTTTCAGATTTGTTTCCAGTTTTTCTCCCCTCCTGTCACGTCTCCTCCTGGGGACACGCTCCCCTCCAGGCGCGTGGTGAGCCGGCGCACGACGTGGCCGGAGTTCTAGTCACCACCGTGCTTGTTGTCTGGTTTCCCCATGTCCTGCGAACGTATCCCTTCCCAATCACCACCAGGTGGTACCTGTTTACCAGGTATATAATCCCTTCCGTTTCCGTCCTCTGTGCGTGTTGTTGTTACCTGTCATGTTGTGTTGCCGCCACGACGGCGCTTCATTTGATTGACCCTATGTGCTTATGCGCTTTAGCGTAATTCAGGGTTTCCGCACTTTGTGCGTGTTTTGTATCTCTCGCGCTACGGTGCTGTTAATGTGCTACGTGGATTTTTTGTTTTGTACTCGGATTTAGCAATGATCAACTTGACTCGTCACTTCAAGGGTTCAGGAGATTCAAAGATCTCCTCCAGTGCACATTTCCTCAAACCGTTATGGTTTTTATTACAATGATTACTCAACTAGGAGGTTTTTGCCCTTACATACGTGCTTGGAGGAAAACCCTGAGTTGGGCCAATTTGTCACTCCCTCTGCAGAGCTCCTGGCCGCAGTGACGCAACTGTACTGGGAGGCGGTACCGTAGATCTCCACTAGTGATAAACTGGTTGTGGTTATGTGTGCAGGTTATAGTTTCCTACCTGTAGTGTTCCAGTGCAGTTCTGCACCCAATCAGCCACACCCACTAACAGTTTGTGTCTGCTCAGTCTCTCATTCACCTGAATGAGTCGCACATCTATGTTCATGTTTATCTACAGGAAGACCATTAAACATTTTAAGACATTTAATGTTTCAGGCTCTTAAGTGGCTGCAAAACATAAAATTCTATTAACTAAAACAAATTATTCTATTAGCTAAAACATTGAATTATTGTCTTTCAGCAACAAATCACATTGGATTCAAGATGACTACAATATCCCATTAAATGACCTGTGTAGCAAAGCTATTTCTCTACTGCTATGTCAATATATTTTTTTAACCACCAGAAAGGCATATTTTTTGTGTCTCTTCAACTTCCCATGCTCACAGGGAAGTGCACCAAGACTGATAAACACCCACCTCCTTGTTACTGTAGTTAAGGATGACAAGAATGGCTGTGGTGAGGATGATTGAGGCCAGGCTGACAGAGAGGCCAAGCAACCAGTAGTTTGTGACGAAGAGGTAGAGGTGAAGAGTCGAGTACCCAGCACACCATATCACTATGTATAGAATCTGAGGGGATACAAAGATACACGGTATAAACATACATATAAAATAACAAGCACTAACACTTAACACTAGATTGTGTTTGGTGTTTTCTGTGGACCCCAGGAAGAGTAGCTACTGCTTCAGCAGGTGCTAATGAAAATCCAAATAACCAAACCCTTAAATACATAATGAGCCAAAACATTATGACCACCTCCCAATATGCTGTTGGTCCTCCGTGTGTCGCCAAAACAGTGCCAACCCGGAGCATGGAATATACAAGTCCCCTGGAGGTGTCCTGTGGTATCTGGAACCCAGACATTAGCGGCAGATCCTTCAAGTCCTGTAAGTTGCGAGGTGGTGCCACCGTGGATCAGAGTGGTTGGTCCAGCACATCCCACGGACGCGGATTGAGATCTGGGGAATTTGGAGTCCTGGGCAACACCTTCAACTCTTCATCATGTTCCTCAAACCATTCCTGAACAATGTTAAGCAGGATGAATTATCCTGCTGAAAGAGGCCACTGCCTTTAGGGAATTCCATTGCCATGAATAGTTTTGTAGAGTCTACAACAATGTTTTGGTAGGTGGCACGCTTCAAATTGGCATCCACATAATAGCCAGAGTTTCCCAGCAGCACAGGGTGTCACATTCCCTCCACCGGCTCGTCTTTCCACAGTGCATCCTGGTCCCAACAAATCCCCGGGTAAACGTGCACATGTACACGGTCATCCACTTGATCTAAAAGAAAACGGGACTCATCGAAACCAACAACTGCATCTTCCATTGCTCCAAGGTGCAGTTTTGAGGCTTGCGTGCTCATCGTAGGCACACTAGACATTCGACAGGAGTCATTATGGACCCTTGATCGGTCTGAGGCTACGCATTTATGACACATTTCTCCTGTAACCATCATTAGCATTTTCAGTGACTGGTGCCACAGAAGACCTGTTGGTTCGGACCAGACGGGATATCCTTTGTTGCCCTTCGATGAGCCTTGGACACTCAACACCCTGTTGCTGGTTTGTATATTGTCCCTCCTCGGTTTTGTCACTCCTCCTTTCGATAGGAAGGAGGGACGCAAGTCTTTTCGTTTCAGAGATGCTCTGACCCAGTCGTCTGGTCCAAAACATTTTGCCCTTAACACATGCCCACTTCTCATGCTTTCAACATGTTGACTACGAAAACCGATAGTTTGCTTATTGTCATCTACCCAGACCTTGACATGTGCCCTTGTTAGGAGATAATCAATATTATTCGCTTCACAGTTGAGTGGTCAGTGTATGTTAATAAGACATAACATTTTACTGTATAAGACAAACAGATATGTAAGACTAATCACTAATTTGGAGACTAATCACTAATTTGATTGATATTGTATAAAAACAACTGATTTATAATATATACTGGCTAAAATGTATAGATATTAAACAAAACCAGCCTACCGGTGCCATGATGAAGTGGAAAAGGGAGGAGTTGAACAAGAGGTATCTCCTGACGGAGGGAACGTCCAATGCTATTTCCAGAGGGACCTCGAATTCTGCTACAGGAATCTATAATAGGAAAACCATTAGAATCAGACACTGAAAATATTGTATTTGAGGAGATCACAAAAAATATTGATATGCTAGATTTGACAGATATTTGCAGAAATTAACATCTGGATGGACCTTGGATACAGTCCCTGGAGGAAGCCTAATGAAGCTGGCAGGATTTTACCATCAGTCTTTGCCTCACGAAGAGGCAAACTTCAAACCACATACAGTGGGGAGAACACGTATTTTGCAGATTCTGCCGATATTGCAGGTTTTCCTACTTAGAAAGCATGTAGAGGTTTGTAATTTGTATCATATGTACACTTCAACTGAGAGGACGAAATCAAAAAAAAAAAAGCAAAATCGGCAGTGTATCAAATACTTGTTTTCCCCACTGTATACTATGAAGAGCAATGAACGCTCAAATAACATGTATTTAACCAACAGCAAAGAATAGCCATTTTGAATTATTTGATGCTCATTGTTTTCAGGATACTTATGATATAATTTCGGATATAGTCTGTATTTTATCACACCGATCCGAGAACCATCACACCTCTCCGACCTTGATCCGACTCGGGTTCCGACAGTCAAGTAGACGTATCGGACCAAGTTGTCAATTAAAACATCGCAAATCATCATCAAAAAAGGAATGTCCATGCAGTTACATACATTCTATAGCACAATGGATTCCGGGAAAAAAACATCAACTAAACATCATCTTTGATTCATTGTGTGTCTCATTGTTTGTATGTGTGTGACCTTTAACAACAACACAACAGAAACATTAATTTAACTTACGATGTGATTAAGCTGTGTTCCAGCCAGGAACAACACATTCATTTGAACAACTACATAGTTTAGCTGACGCACATTTAGCTGCTCACATTTGCATACATTTTCATACGGGCCCTTTGGAAATCGAAACGATAATCAGTGCACCTCGAACAGACCCACTATAAACTTTCATTTGCAAAACTTAAACAACAAGTGGTGGCAGATTGCATAGTTTCTTCTGAAAGTCACTCTGGATAAAAAAAATGACTATTATTAAAGTAAAGCAGTGGTCACCAAACAGTCGATCGCGTTAGACTAGTTGATCTTCAAGGCATTTCTAGTAGATCGCCAAGCGTATTGTAAAAACAGGTTTTATTATTATTATTTGTTACTTCTGTGATTGGCTGTGTGTGTGTTGTTCTGTGAGGGGAAAATATAATCAAGCCAATCAAAAGACAGTTTAGAGCTACGTGCGGAATTAACTCCCTGCACAACTCTTTAAGCATTCTCCTCAATACTGAATAGTGAAGTGGTCCCAGCGTATTTGGGAAGCTATGCACACTAATAACACCAATTTTGTCAATGCAGTGCACAGATGTACACAATGTTCTGAATATTTATGTTCCTGTTTATCAAAGAATGTGTCCTTAGATATCTTTTTCTATGTTTACATAGCAAAATCTTTGCAGTCAGATAATTGTATACAACTAACGCACGCCAGAAACTGGTGAGCTGTATTTTTTTTATAGGGAAGTATGTCACCACCCTGGGTGCAAGTAGCCAATACCGGGTGTATCAGCCTGTTACTGAACATAGTAAGATGGTTATTATTGCTCTTGCTTTGTTAGAGTGCAATTGTTTTGTTGAGCTTGTGCGTGCTAAGCCTGTAAGTGAGTGCTGTTAGCTAATATTTTGTGTAATTTGTTTGTATTAAGTCTGTCAATGTTTATGCGTACAGCCGGAAGGATTGTGATTGTTTTAATATGAAAATGAATGTAAATATGCCATTTTATATTTTTTGTGTTTTTTGCAATGGTAGATCTCAGCTCACTTTTTGAAATTGAGTGATATTGGGCTTCAAAAGTTTGGTGACCAATGATGTAAAGGCACTGAAATGAGGCAATGAAAGCATTCCGAAAGTTCTTACTTCCCTTACTAAGGATCTAGGTGACTCCTGCTGTTCCAGATAAGGGGAAGTACCCCATACAACAGTGGTCATATCTAATCTGCAGCTGTGTTGTATTTTTCAAGTTATTTTAAAAGGTGTTATGGCACAAATCTGACATGCTTTAGCAGACAACTTGTCTTCTAACTTAAAATCTGCAATATTTGCTGTAGTTCAATTTCTTCATATACAGTTACATATGCATATTTTTCTTTGTAACTTAGAATTAAAATACATAGCAGTCTTAACTGATCATAACGCTATAAACCTGATTTAGGTCATTGTTAATGTTGTTTTGTAGTTTTGTAAAGGAAGTCTTTGTAAAGGAACAATGTAGGTTAGTCAATGTCTGCAAAATGTGAAATGTTGGTATCATGCCTCATTAGACCAATATCTTGAAGGCAGCTTAGAGAGAATGTTTATGTGTGAGTGTGTGTGAGCATACAGGCTAGCATGTAGCATCCTCACCTGAAAGCCTTCCCTCTCCAACATAGCCCTGCAGAGAGACAAGTCAAAACTGGGGTTCAGCATGGAGGAGGTGGGTACTGCCAGCACACACTGACCTGGAGAAGAGAGGGAACAGTAGAGAGAGAGAAAGATATAGGTACAATATGGAAGGGGGAGGAGAGAGGTTAGAGAGTGAGATAGGAGAGGGGAGTGTTAAAAGGAGAGACGAGGGCATTTATATTGAGAGGGGAAAGGAAGGGGGGTTGGGGAAAGTGTCAAACTTAACACATTCTGAAAGAGAAACGCCTCACGAAGTGAACAGCTAGACAGTTCCAACACAAAATGGGAATGAAAAAGGTACAGAGGAACAGAAACAAAGGTTAAAGCAGGACATCTCGAAAAGTGTTTGTTTACCGGCTCTGAAACAGGAAAAAAATAAAAAGAACAAACAGAACAAGGACCGTAATCTGCAAACAGTGCGTTACACGATCTGGATTTCACCCAGATTTTGACGGTGGCATTGCTAGTCACCATTGTTCCAACTCGATGTTCTGCCGTTTTCTGTCTGGCCCTTGGACGATCCTACTTGTTCCACTTCCACATCCCTCTCGGCTGAAAACTCAGAGGTCTTATCCTCCACCTCACCCATGACGTTGAGAGCCTAAATAAACAGATGCATATCGTCTGATCAAAATTCCTAGAATCATAATTCCAAGTACGAGTGTTTATATTTAGCCCCGGCCATCAGTGTTGTAAACCACAGCAAAGCGGTTCTGTTTGCCTGGTCCCAGATCTGGTTGTGTTTTCTTGCAAACATAAACAATGACTTTAGTTTTCAAGTCAGCGTATTAGACCAGGGACCAGGCTGTAATTCTGTTGATGAAGCAAAGCGATGAGTGGTCTGATTATACAACATTTCCCTCCAATCTACCATAGATTCATTTACACTGTGTGTGGAAAATGTTTTATTAAAAAGAAATTAACACTTCAGCAAAAAAACAGGCCAAAGCAAAGACATTTAAAAGAGAAAATAAAACAAACATTACCTCAGTAGATCGTGTTGTGGCTTGTTCTAGGACTCTACTAGAGAAAACATATCCAATCACTGGCTGAAGGCCCCATCCTTCTGAGATATCAAAGCTTAATATGTCCTGTGTTTCAAAAAAGCAAACAGGAAACCACTTTACTTCTCCTTTTAGAACAGATTATTTTTGTTCCGCTGCTAGCATTTGAAGGAACTAAGTAAATATCTCTGCTGTACTGCTAAGATGTTCAGATTCAGCACTTTCGAGCAATCATTTGAGTTACAGCCTGAGCATATTGTTAAGTTGACTGTTTTACTGTAATTGTACTATCATGAACCAACACGTGTGGCTCAACGCTATCTTTCAAAAACATTCTCTGTGCTGAGGCTACACATTAAAACGAGCACTGCTCCAAAATAGAGATGTCTCCAAAGCACCACACACAGTCAAGTTATCACTCTTCTTTCAATAGCTCTAAACTCTGTGACAGAGAAGTAAGTAAGACAATAGAAAAGTGAAAGATGGGCTCCATTTTTACACCACTTTTGATGTCCTAGCTTCCTTTCTCTACCACCCTACACATTTCCTTTACTCTCTCAGTCTCTCCCGTGTGCTTGTTAAAGGAGACACATCTTAGCACAACCCTGTGAAAATGCTGTCGGCATGCAGTGTTTCCTTTTTGTATTCTTACCTATTCCAGTTCTTCATTCTGTCTTACTTTGGCTCTGTCTATTCCTCCCATTCAAGCCTACACTCTTAAATTCTGAACTTTGAAACAGTTGGTCTCTGTATGTTTCTGTGCACTTGCTTAATAAAAGTACCTTCAAAGTGAAAATAAAACAAGCGAACAATAGTGAACAATAAAACAACCCTCGCCTTTCAGCTCTGAATTCTAGGTATTGTTTCTGCAGATACTGAACATAAAGACACATGCCTAAAAATAAGACCATTCACCAGATTCTTTAGAATGTCGAGTCTATGACATGATCAAGTCATGATCAAGACCACAAATCCAACCCACCCTTTTCAGACGACAGTCCCATTCACTCTAATACAGGTACAGCAGTTGTTGCCCGGAGCCTTTAAACTCTTTCCTTTACAGTACACAACCCTCTTCCCATTCAACTTCGATGCGTCTGAAATGAAAAAAGCAGACTGCGTCCATCCTCCATTTACTACCCACTGTTTCTAGTCCCCCCTCCCAAAATATTTATCGTTCAGCTTGTGACTCACATCAGCCTAACCGCATGACCGGTGGAATGCCATCTATGTTTCTCAGCCGTTCTCAACGCGCAAAACGCTATTTAGCGCGAATGAGAGAGAGTCCAAAT
>JACXGK010000327.1:111087-122229 GCA_016801125.1 Novumbra hubbsi
GGGGGGGGGGGGCACTGTTCTCCAGGCAGTCATGTCTCTGGTCTGGTGGTCTTTTGCCGGGGGGGTGGGACTGTCAAAACAAATTAATTATTCAGCTTAGGTGAACAGCGAAAGGTCCCACCCAACACACCGTCATTAGAACAGTCTAGAACAGTCTTCGCACGCGTTACATGCACGTACAAATGACTATACATTTATGGAGTCTCTAGGGCGGATATGCATTTCCATTTCAGTCATTTGCTATACTCTTATACAGAGTGGCTCAGTTGGGAGTGCGTACGTTGTTAATACTTTTTACTTTTATTACTGGGAATCGAAACCACAACACTGGCGTCAAGGTCTACCAACTGAGCCACACCGGACCAAACCTACACACAGAACTATTTGAAAATGCTTAAAGAAGTATGGTACCGATACTACAAGTAGATACCGTAGGACTTGAATTTAGATTGAACAGCCACTTGTATAAGTGTCCTTTATAATTTCAAAAACACGATAACGGCAAAGACTAGATCAAATGTTGGCTTTGTATTTCACTTTTCAGTCTAGTACTCCATCTTGTGGTATGATTGAGTATATCAAATCAGTTTATCTTACGCTTGAAGACATCATAGCAAGCTGAATAAAATTATAATTAGAGTAATTAGCTTGATACCATTTAGTTGACATTGAATTGATAAACATCTACATTGGTTTGTGCATGTGTATGATCAACCAATGTGATCGTGAGGGTGTAACCAATTTCATCACGACAACTCATAACGTGACTCAGTAGTGCTGAATCAGTGAGCTTGGATGCACCGATGCATAACTTCCCAGAGCGACTCAATGGGATTCCGATCTTGGGAACATTAGGGAACTGCTTACACACTCTGGCCACATGATCCCGGGCATTGTCCTGCACCAAGTGGAACCCTGGGCCCACTAACCAGGGTCTGATCATGGATCTGAGGATTTTTGGCTAGCTCATGGATGTCTGTGTGATGTCCAAGGATATGCCTCCCCAGACCATCACTGACCCACCGCCAAACTGGTAATTCTGGATGATGTTACAGGCAGCATAATGTAATCTAATCTAATAATCTCTAGACACCTTCCCATCTGTCACATGCTCAGTGTGAACCTGCCCTCATCTGTGAAGAGAACAGGGTGCCAATGGTGGATTTGCCAATTTTCTAGCCTCATGTGGACAGATGCCCTTGACTGGCCTTCAGGTTTCCCAGACCTGAATCCAGTTGAGGACGATGCACAGCTCCTGGACAGACTGTCGTCTCACCAGAAGCATTCCCAAATGTTTTAGGAAGTGAATACAGGCACATGGGGACCATACACACTACTAGACACAGTATGAGTTGTGTGATGAAATTCCTGCAAGTCGGAACAGCCTGTGATTTCCATTGTTTACTTTGATTGGTCATCACTATAGCTCATATTGATTGGAAATGTAATTAATATTAACAATTTTGTTTCAATAATCTTTGAGTACCTTGAATAAAACACACTGAAATGTTCATTGTGTTGTTCGAATTTCTGCAGTTTCAATATTGACAAACATCTGATGTTTTTACTTTTTTGCTTTAGAATGATAAACAGAGTGTACTGTATATACACTAGTCGTTATAACATACAGTATAAGAAGTGTTTTGTAAAACATGAGAAAGGTGCAACCAGTATGTCAGGTCATTACAATAATCTCCAAGTGCGATTTGCAGAACTATCGCACCTCTTCTTAATGCCGGTGCATGTCATCGTAAATCGGAAAAAGCTGTGGGTGCGAAAACGCCCTGAACCTGCCAGTGTAGCGACAATCAAACTATGAGTTGACTGCTTTCAACATAAATTATTGCCTGTAATGCTAAATAGACATCAACATTTACAGAACACTCTTTCCCGTTTTAAACCCAAGCCCAGGCCCTTCAGAAGAGCAAGATCTGCCATCATTAGGGTAACTGTTATAAGGGTCCGATGGCACAGAGTGAAGAGTGGGACCCAATTGCGCGACTTCAGTGAATATCTCTAAAGCTATATAGAACGCTGTAGCGGAAGGAGATATATAGATAACAGAAAGGCTGGAAGGCCATGAACTGCGGGGTAACGCAGCAGTCAAATAACTAAATACAAGTTCTGCAAAAACTGGTGTAGCACTTAGTTTGAATCGACACTGGGGCGTGGAAAAACAGGAACCTAAGTAGGGATGGTGATTAACTAATGAGGGACAGGTGTGAGCCGCTGAGTGTGTGATTGATGACAGGGTGGTTTGTGACAGTGATGAGCACATCGCTCAAGGCCACCAGGGGGTGTAGTAGAGGCGGAACAAGTCAAGGCAGGTGAAACCCTGACAAACTGCTCGATGTCAGACTACTGGTTTATTTATACCTCGCTAGTCAATTGAAGAAGACCTGTTAGCTAATTGACATGTCAGACACCAAAATCACAATAATGATTTATGATATGTAGCCTGACTAACTAGTTGATTATCCAGAGGTACTGTCACACTCAGGAGCGGAGCCAAGAGAGCGATCCCGCCAAACTCCCCCTATATAGGCTACAGCCTGGGACCCCTAGACACACCTCCTGCTCCCCCAGAGCCTCAGTGCGGGATGTCCCACCTGAACAGCCCGTCAAACTGTAACCCCCAGCCCCCCCAAAAAGAATACATGAACGCTTAAACCAGAACTTACTAAGAAACTCAGGGTCGCCACAATACATTAATATAGTAGCGATAAAACATGTAATATGGTGTGTGCTATATTTCTCGTCATCTTATTTTACATTTCGTATTATTATTGTGATCAAAGTATTATTATCATCATAATAATAATGGTGTTATTGGTAATCAAGCATTAAGTTATTTAAAAAAAAATGGTTTTACATGTTCTCCGACCAGACATGAGTTGAAATAATAATTTCAAGATCAAATTTTATCGTACGCGCAATACCTGAATGAGGGACAATGTTTGCGTTGTGTGCTTTGGCTTCCGGCTTACCTCCTCTTTTATTTGATGCTTTGAGTAAAGTTGCCCCCAAAAAATAGATGACTTTACACTCCTGCTCTGCGCCTCGTTTCCTGCCTACCCTCAGCTGCCAGTGACACAGCAGAAATATTCATTAAACTTGCGTAATATAAAATGTTATCTTACAATAGCGAGAACCAAAACTGTGGTTCTGGGTCGAGCAGTCAGTTTGATGATGGCTGAGCCTGCTCCGTTGAAAGACCTCGGCACTAGGCTGAGAAGCGAATGTGTTCCGTAACTGCGCTGATTTTGTTGTGGAGAATGAGGAATGGTTAATTATATTGAAATCTATCCGTTAGTAGGTTGATGATCGCGTATGTACAAGTTCACATATGAATGTCTAGGGATGGGGAAAGATACATCAAAATGTACTTTAAAATACTGTTGCGATCCGAGAGAACAGGCGCTAGTAACTGTGTCGCTGTTGCGGAAGTTTGGGTAAGGGGAAGATCATGTTATTACTCATGTTTATTAATGTTTTGGTAATGGTTATTAATGTTGTGTTCCTGTTCCAGGTACTGTTAGGGCTCCTGTTACGCCCGCCTTTTTATAAAGGAGGCGCAACGCCCTGCGGTGCGTGAACACCAGTGTGAAGTAACAGAAATAAGGTATGGGGTTGTGAGGTGCAAGAGAGAAGACAGCGAAAACCAAGGGTACCGTGCAGGGGATTTATTTATCCACATAAAACAACACGGTAAAAGCGGGGAAAGGGGCTGGGCGGTACCAAAGCAAAGAAAGCAAAAGGCAGAAAACCCCCTAACCAAAACAATAACTTCCCCTGGCTACAAATACAAGGGGTGGTCCGCCCAGGTCTTACCTAGTGTGCATAGACAATTAACTCCTACGGGAAATGTATGCCCGCGGGCCTCTTGCCTACACACTCCCAGTGTTCGGTCCCCTTCCCCCTTGGGAACAAACAAACAGAGGGTTATTGGGGGAAACAAACATACACCAGGGTTCAAACTACAAAGACTAACAAACAACTTAAACAGAACAGGTACCACGAATAAACCATAAACCAATAAACCAAAACCCCAACTAACAAACTAACTACTCCAAACGACTCTCAACAAACAAACGAGTACAACCACCGTTGTGATCACAGATTAACAACAAGCTCAACAGACAGACCACAGTGAACAAAAAGAGAGATCTGATCGGGTGGTGAATGGAGGGATCTTGTACTGCGGATGGAAGGATGTGATTGGTTGATGGGGGGCAGGATCCAGCTGAACAGAATAACGGGAGGGAGATGAACTTGATTGATGGGATTGGTGGCACCTGTGCAGGAAAAGGGGAACAAACAGCAACACATACAAACACACAGCAACACAGACACTGGGGACGTAACAGCTCCTCTTGGACTTAATGGCCAACCCGGCAGAATCTCTCTGGTGCGTCCTGGTGTCTTTCCGGGAACCATGAAGACACTCTCCCGGGCATGAACGAGGTTTGACACAAAGCTGGTGACTGGAGAATTCCGCGACAAGGGAGAAGAAGCAGCTGTGTATCCAGGCGGGGAACCAGGAGAATACGAGTTCTGACTCCCCAACATCCAGGTGCATTCATCAGCCTGGACCTGCTGTCCCACTGGGGTGCCGCCCGTGTCAATGTACCGGGGGCAGCCATTACCCTTAGCACCGAGACCGTGGTGCTCCGGGTCACCCAGTGATACCACGTCAGGCCAGCCTGCCGCCCGTCCCTCTGCGGATACTTCTGAGGCCGTGAGAGAGCTCTTCCAACGCAGCAGCGACGGCCTTGCCCAAAACCGCAGCGAGGCCAGTTGGGACGCCATGTTAAGGATTACGCAGACATCTCCGCGGCGAGGGACGAGGACTGCCGTGGTAATCAAGCCCACTGACAGCCCGTGGCCACCCCAGCTGTCCTGGTTTGGAGAAAGGACGGCAGCTGGTGGTTCTGCGTAGACTATCGGCGTCTCAACATCATGACTAATGGTAAGGCCACTAGATGGGGGGAATGTGCGGATGAAACGATGGGTCAGGGTGGAGTCCTGACATAACAAAGACTAGATGCTCTTGTCTAGCTCTATGACCCCAACAAAATAAAAAGTGTCTTCTTGAAATGCAACACTAAATTAGACTTATACAGTGCATGATCAATTAATACATCAAGTTGATATTATTACCATAACTTGTACCACAGAGTCATTGCATGGTATACCTGGATGACCTGCTCGTGCTTACCAGCAACTTTGACCGGGCCGTGGGTAACCTGCAGTAGGTCGAAGCCGTCCGTCCTGCCAGGTTGCGGCTAAACCCTGCAAAGTGTTGCCTGACCCGAATTGGCCGACCCCTGCCAGCGTCCATGAAATGCAGAGCTTCCTCGGCCTGGCATCCTACTACCGCTGTTTTGCCAGGGACTTCGCCACAATTGCCAAATCCCTCCATCAACTGACCAACATCTCCGCGGCGAGGGACGAGGACTGTCGAATGCAGCGTTCCCATGCCCCCTTGCAGTAGTATCTGGTGGGGGCTCAGATGAAGCGAGTAGCGATGGACGTCTTGGGCCACTTTCCGGTGACCTATTCTGTCAACCACTATGTTCTCATGGCCATGGATTATTTCACCAAATTTGAAACTGAAAACAGTAATTGGTCCACAATCGTTTATTCAGACTTTGGTTTCGATGTTCTATTCAAAATAATATTGTAAATAATAAAACAAATCAAAATGGCATGGACAGAAATTATGGAACCTGTAACCTAATATTTTGTATCACTTATTTTGATATTTTGTATCATTTTGTAGCCAGCTGCAGTTAATTTTGTTGAGCTCTGGCAGTGCTCCTCCTGTTCCTCCTCGCACACAGGAGTAAATATCGCTCCTGCTGCTCGGTTAATGCCCTTCTACGGCCCAGTCCAGCTCTGCTCTCTCCTCTATGCTCTCGAGACTGCACTGGGAGATCCAGCAAATGTATGGATGTGTCATCATGGTCTGCCTGTGCAACCTAAATGGGCTGCAGGTCCCACCTCATGATACTGGTAGTGACAAGGACACTAGCAAAACTAGAGAAGAATATGTCAAGGGGTATAAGAAGAGAAGCAGTTGTCTGTTGACACCACCTGCAAAACATCCCCTTTTTGGGGGTTGTCTTGCTGTTGCCTCTCCAGTGCACCGGTTGTCACTTTCATTTCCACCAAAACAGGTGACATTGATTCACAATCGCTTACGCTTCCTAAACGGACAAATAGATATCCCTTCAACATTTATTTTCTTATAGTATCTACAATGACAATTCTTTCTACTCTGAATAAGATTCCATCATGGCTGGATTTTTTGTCCCTGTCATTCCGTTACTTTGCACTTGTTTTGTAATTTGGTTCCTCTTTTGTGGCCATGTGTACCGTTTTGAGCCATTATTATTTGAAACATCAACTTTGGTGAGTATGTGCCTGAGATTCCTGATTTCTTGCAGACTTCTTTTGCACTTTTCTTTGTTGAGCTTGAAATTCTTGGCTCTGGCCCTGTCAAGTACTTGCCTTAACCTCTGGTCGTGTTGTTCCTTCTTGCTTCCCCATATGTCATCATCGTAGTTCTCCACACCCTCTATTTCCTCGAAGAGCTGCTTTACTGTACCGTGGAACACCTCTGGGGCATAGTTAATTCTAAAGCGTAGTCTAAGGAATCTGTAACGACCAAAAAGTGTGATAAATGCGCATAGACATGAGCTTTCCTCACTCAGCTGTAGTTGTTAAATGCCTGAGCTTGCATCCAGGCTTGTGAAGTATCTTTGGACAGCTTGTATGTGATTGTGATTTATTTGACTGTAGGTAGCTTTTAGTGCTGTCTTTTCACACGGATTGGGAGATCCTGGGTCTCAATGTGTGGCACACACAGATGGCTTGGTTTTCCCACCATTACAATATAATTTACCCACCCTGTTGGTTCTACAGTTCTTTGAATGACATCCATGTTTTCCATTCTGTCTAATACATTTTTAAGTCTTTCTGTCAAAATGACTGGTATTTTCCTGGGTAGACGTACCTTCTGTGTGACGTTTTCAAACAGGCAATTATGTGTCCCCCTCATCTTATCCCTTAGAAAACATCCACATATTCTGTGAAGATGACACTTGTGTTGATTTAAATAGCGTAAAGAAATTAGTCGTTTCTTAGTATTGTATGGTAAGTTCGAGCGAAAGGAGAAATTCAGGACAGTGAAAATAGTGGGTAATATTGAGGCCAACGGAGCAGACAAGGTCATGAATGAGGCCCTTGATATGGGTTGGGAAATTAACATGTTGGGTAATATTAAAGCAGTCCAGGAGAGCAGTGAAATCAGAGGTAGGTTTGGAGTTACGTGGTCGTTCATGTCACCAAGCAGTAGAAGGTGGGGGAAAGTGATGCTGAAATGGTAAGCAGTTCGGCTTGCTAAGAGAGAAATTAGTCATTGGGTTTTGGTGGATGGTAGAGTAGTATAGTAGTGATGGAATGGGATGATTTATAAGCAATGTATTCAAATGAGAGGAATGAAGGAAAATACAGTTATTTTATTATTTTATCAATTTAGTGCAGAACAGCGAGGCCCCCACCATTGCTGGTGAGGCGGGCTTGGCATAGTGGCATGGTGACAGATAATCATCAGGTTGTTGCCATGTTTTCATTAAGAATGTCCAGGTGATTGTCCAAAATTCATGTCCATGTAGCAGGGGAGCTGTCACGTCCTTGTGGTGTTGCGGAACCAAACGCAGACATAGGTAAATGAAAAGTGAATTTAATTCCACATAAAACACAGACACAAACTAACACGAACTGTAAACGCTAAAAGCAAAGGTGCTGCAGTAAACAACAAAACAGAACTTAAATAGCTTACAAAGAACATGTAGCGTATCCACTGTAAAGCGGAATTAAACAAGAAAGAAACGTGAACGTTGTATACACAAACAATAAACCACACAGAGTGTGGCTGTAGCCTAGCCTAAGTAGGCTCCCCAATCAGAGTCAACTGAATGCAGCTGCTCTGACTGGGGAGCCCACAACGGCATAGAGAGGGCTAGAGGCCTCTCCAGGCGGGATGCCCTGAAACGGCCAGGGGCCCGCAGCCAGGGCATGACAGGAGCTTTGTTGTTCATAGAATGGGTGTTCAAACAGAAATGGTAGACGTTGACCAAAACTAGACTTAACGAAAAACAAACAAGAAACAAATCCAGGGAGATGCAGCAGTACGAAGAAGAATGATCATCAATCAATGATCATGATTCTGACCTGGATTGGGCTTTATAGAGGTCTGGTCACCCCCCCCCAACCATGGTTCCTCTCTAGGTTTCTTTCCAAAATCCGTCCCCCTTAGGGAGTTTTTGCTAGCCGCTGTGCTCCAACACTGTTGTTGCTTGCTCCTTGAGGTTTGAAGACGGATGTTTTGTAAAAGCACTTTGTGACAACTACTGATCTAATAAATACATTCGCGAAGGGATACAGTTTTCCACTGTCCTTTCATGGTGCTTGTTCATTTCTACATCTTTTGCATTTTGGGTTTAATGGCATTGACCTCTTTGTTGCGGGGCGCATTACCTTTTTTAGATCTGTGCAATGGGTGTGCATCTTTCATTTCAACTAGGCACTGTAAATAAAGATACGATTACAGGCTGTATAAACGTTCATATGTTTATAGTCATTGTCTACTTCATGTTTCAAGCATCAGGACAAATAAGGATCAGATAGGGATCTGCTCAGATAGGGATCAGCTCAGATAACGATCTGCATATGAAAATGATTTTGTCTGGGTGTTGACAGTCGGCATGTTACAATATTGTTTTAAGGCCACACACAGGGTTCTTTATCGCCTTTATTTCCTCCTCATTTTTTATTGTTATTCTTCCTTCTGTCAGAGTTCATCTGTCTGACTTCTCTGGAAATGCTAGCCTACTTCATATACTAACTCACTACTATACGAATACTATGTACATGACATTCAATGATTTGTGGCTAAAGATTATAGATTATTAAACATTGCATGGGCTTTACTGACAACCACATTGAGTATTACATACAAATACATAGACAATACATTTATTTCAGTTAATGCTAAGTTGACATGACTTGGTCGTGTTTCATAATTTATATTGGCTTAATTGTCCTACAATTTCATTTAAACAGAGTTCTCTAGTTGTAATGGGAAGACAATTGGCCTTTTAATAGTGAGAATTATCAGGTAATATCCTTCAATTGTTTGAACTTTGCCACACATGTGGGTATTTGTGATGTGCAGCGAAATGCGGAACAAAGCGCAGGAGTTTTAAAAAGGGTTTTATTTCCCTGTTCAAAAATAAGGCACGAAAACAAACGTTGTGTACGTTGAAAGAGGATCTTCAAATAGACTACACAGAACACGATCACACGTAACAATAACCAACACTGAACAGGATGCACAAAGGAAAATATATACTGAGACAAACAAGCAACAGGTGTGCGCAATGAGGAGGTGCGTTTGTGAAGACATGGGACATCACAAACAATCAACACAAAATGAGGAGACAGGGGAACGGTGGCAGCTAGAGAGTCGATGCCGCTGAACGCCGGACCCTGCCTGAGCGAGGAGGGGGCACGTCCCCAGAAGGAGACGTGACAGTATTACTGCTATTTTGTCCAACACAACCATTTGGAATAAGATAAAGCATGATATGTGTTACGTACATAGGATGAATATGCAAATATCTTGTCTCCACTAATTTTGTATAAGTACTATAATTCTTTTTAGAGATACTTCACTGTCACCTTGGTAGCAAGGAACTATGCTCTCCTTAATAAACTGTTAATTGTGCTAAAGTGTTTTCTCTCATTCTTACTTAAAGTTTGTTAAAAAATAGTATTTGGGCTTAGAATAGAACTGCCATTATACCAAAAAACATCCGTTGTCCAATCTCAGCAGAGCCTCCAATTCATGTTGTGGAAAATGTTTCCCCCTTTTCCCTCCAAAAGCCGGGCTTCCAAGCACCGCACACACACTTTTATACAGTATGGTTATACAATGATACAGTATGGTTTCACAATGATATTAATTAATTATTCTTATCATTATTGAAATGGCAGAAAATCCAACATGGGTAGTGATATTCCAAAAAGTATGACTTTGGAAGCTTCTGACAGGGTCTCCATCAGGACGATTTACATGCCACTGCATCAGTGCGGCCTTTGGCTCTTTATTACCATATACATTTGGGCAATCTTATGCCATCTAATCTCACAGGAATTTGCAAAAAGGAACCTATTTTGCTGGAAGAATAATAAAATGAACCAGAACAAACACATCAGGTTTTACCAGTGAACTTCTGAAACCTTTTGCTAGAACCACACAGGGGGACCTAGTGAATGACCTGCAGAGAGCTGGTACCAAAGTAACAAAGCCTACCATCAGTAACACACTACGCTGCCAGGGACTCAAATCCTGCAGTGCCAGACGTGTTGTAAGGTTCAGAGTGATTTGGAACCCAATTGCACGACGATGGTGGAGTGGTGAGAACTGACCGTTTATAGGCGACTGACAGTATAGGCCGGGTGGCCGTCAATCATCCGCGGAGGCGGGGGCGCAGGAGCTGCGGGGCAGAGAGCACTAGTGGAGAGCGGTTTTAGTTGAGACACGTGAAAAACAGGGTGTACTCGCATGGACAGAGGCAGTTTCAGGCGAACGGCCGATGGACCGACGAGGGAGACCACCTGGAACGGCCCCATGTAACGAGGTGCCAACTTCCGGGACTCAACCCGGAGGGGCAGGTCCTTGGCACGCAGCCACACTCGCTGACCAGGCGCGTAGGAGGGAGCAGAGGTACGGCGCCGGTCGGCCATCCGCTTGGATGTTTCGGAGGCACGCAGCAGTGCAACACGGGCATGTCCCCAAACCCTACGGCAACGGCGGAGATGGGCCTGGACCGACGGAACAGCCACCTCGACCTCCTGAGACGGGAAAAGAGGCAGGGGGTACCCATGGCAGACGTGGAAGGGGGACATCCCGGAGGAGGCATTGACCAAGGTGTTGTGGGCGTATTCCACCCATGGCAGGTAAGTGCTCCATTTCGTCTGGTCGGCGGAGGTGACCGTGCGCAAAGCAGCCTCCAATTCCTGGTTAGTGCGCTCAGATTGTCCATTTGACTGGGGATGGTAACCCGACGTGAG
>JACXGK010000328.1:0-14758 GCA_016801125.1 Novumbra hubbsi
AGTCATTCTGTCCTAAACGCCCCCCTCCCTGCCCCAGGCGTTCTGTACCTGCAGTATGGAGATGACACGCAGCAGATCCGGATGCCCAACGAGATCACGAGCGGGGACACCATCCGGGCTCTGTTTGTGAGTGCCTTTCCCCAGCAGCTGACCATGAAGATGCTGGAGTCTCCCACCGTGGCCATCTACGTCAAGGACGACCTGAGGAACATGTACTACGAGCTCACCGACGTCAGGTAAACCTGCGTGTGTGTGTATGTTGTTGGTGACGGGCAGAGCAACGCTTTACGAGACACAAGGAGATTCTAAATCAGATGTTCAATGTTCATGCAGGCGTAATTTCCCTTATTGCTAGATCCTCCCATTTCAAAGCCTGAGGGAGTCAGGTCTTGGACACTAATGACAATGGTTTCGTTAAGTATCACGTCACAGTGGTTCGATACCCGACGTCATGTGACCAGAAAGGTTTTGGAACTTTGAATAAACAAAGTGAGTGTCGGTATTTCACCTGGTTATCAAAACCTGTGACAGTCATTTTTCTGACAATCAACCAACAATTCCTTTAATATCACTTGGCAAAATGTTTGGAGACCTGCCATCACATTGCTCCAAAATGACGCCACTCAATAAACGTTGGTTTCGTTCCACGACAAGTGATCTTTCAACACCAGGCGCCACGTGTCCAGCAGTGTTTCGGAACGCTGTTTTCTGATGTGGCGAGTGTCGGACAGGTCGGATCAGTATCCTCCCGTCACTACCTGTCTTTAGTTTACACCGTCAGGGTCGTGGAACAGGGGTGTGTGTAACGTCGTGTCGCCTCAGTTTCACTCCTGGACGTTTTTTGGGGCGCTACCCAGCAGCTATTGCCTCTCTCCTCATTAGCCTCTTCCTGTCCAATGAGCTCAGCAGGCACAGGATGTGACCCGGGCTGAAAACAGGCACCGCGTCCACTTCCTCCCCGGTCTCCTAGGCTAGAGCGATACGGTACACTAAGCTCTACAGTCGTATCGGTAGACGATCCTTTCAGGGTTGTTCACATTGAAACCCCTGGGAATATGTCAATGAAACCGGTGAAAGGGTGTCTCAATGAACTCCTTTTAATTGTTCTTCAAAGTACCATCTGAAGAAACTAGCCACTCAAACATGTGCACAAAAAGTTTCTTCCGGTGGTATTTTGACAAACCGTTTGAAACTATTCTTTTAGGAATGTTCTACGATGTTCTATGGGTTCCGCCGGGAGCATTTTATATTTAAGAGTGTGTTTCAAGACACTTGGAGCCCGTCAACTGCAGACCCATAAGATTCACCACCACAACAGAGTAATCAGCGGCCTCCCCAGTAACAGTCTGTTCCCTGTATGGATCCGCACATTCATCCATAAACCTAAGGGGTGGTCTATGGGACCTGTTCAAAGGAGGTCCACCCCATAGAGCACCATTTGGGTATCAGGCGTTGTCTCAGAACCTCCTCATCCTGTGATTTTTAAACCCGCGTGACCGAGGGGGAAAGTGGGATTCACACTGGGCGGTTCTTTGTGTGTTTAGACATGTTTTCTTGCTGCTTAGCTGGCAGGACAAAAGGTTTTGAAAAGAACCCGTAAGCAGTCTTTTTTCCCTCCCAAAGCCTCTTATTTAAATAAGTGAGGGTAATCGGGCCAAAGTGACACACCCTTATGTGAAAAAGAAATTCATTACTCACTGAACCATATATGTGAAGTATTTCAAAAACACGTTTTTTATGTGACCACGATGTCCTGTAATTCCGTAAAATGACGGAATAAGAAGCATGCTATAACATGGAACTATGTGTGACAACGTGATCACCGGCAAAGTGGACACCAGACTGTGTGGTTTCATAAAATTATGGATTTTACCATAGTATGGATTTTTGTACATCTAGTGATGATATTAGGTTGGTCTTTAAAACACACAGGCGATACAAAACTTTAATGAATCATTGTGTCTGTTCTTTTGGGTTATAGCTATGGTGACAAGGGTTTCATGCCCAAACAGTGCCAATTACCCTTATCCAGTTTGCCCACTTCCTGGAACAGTGGATGTGTTTATGGTAGACAATGCTTCATAAAATCCAAGTGTACACTTGCAAATGCCCAGGAGATTGATACAACTGTACAGCACCAGATTAGTGGCCATAATCTTATCATGTTTTATTTGTATTTCAAGCATTCAGCAAACTGTTCTGTTCCACTTCTTTTTGAAAGCTCTGAAGAAAATACTTCTCATGTCTGAAGAAAGTCTTCCTTCCCATGTCTTTTTTTCAATAGTGTGACGTAAACTTTGTGACTTTGTCCTCTGCTTTTAGTGCTGTAAAAGTGGTCACATGGTCCTTCTCGCAGGCTAGTACGTTAGTACAGATCACAGGAGGGCTCACTTCCAATGAACACTGGCTTAGACAGGAGACAGGACGTGGTGGGGGTGATTTGTTTGAGGAATATATTTTTCACGCCGTTGAATACGCCACTCATGGACATAACTTTACGATGGCTCAGTACAGCCAGTTCACCAGGGAGCGGATCATGTACAACGTAGCCACGACGGAGTACACGCCCATGTCCGTGTATCGGAGAATCGTGTCCGGGCGGAATAGGCCGCTGTCTGACAGCGACATTGTCTGGTATCCTCATTTAGCGCCATATGCTTGTCCCTCTCTTCGCAGGAATATCACAGACCACTCCTGCCTGAAAGTGTACCACAAGGACCCAGCACAGGCCTTCAGCCACGGGCCCCGACCCACCAACGGGGACACACGGGTGAGTACCGACCGGAACGAGGAGCCTCCGAAACTGGAATACAAAGCCAGACGAGCAGGGCAGTTTGCGGCAGGGTGAACACGTTAGCCGTCAAGCAACCTGTGTTGTTCAGGTCTTTTTTATTACATTCCTGTAAGGTAGAAAAGAGTACAATTACCAAGTCCACACTCCCTGCAACTGTATGTAATGACGGATAATATTGTAGGCAACGTACCGGCCATTTCCACGGAAAGTGCAGCGGTGGGGAAAAGTCTGGTGTAGTTTAACCAATGTTAAAATAACAGGGTTATGAGGCCCTGATAATCCAACCTTTTCCTTGTTTCCGCCGCTCCTGTCCTGTCCTCCTCCCACATCCTCCCTCCTCGGGCAACCCCCTCTCTAATCTTCTCTCCCCCTCCTACCGTCCCTCCTCGGGGTAGAGGAATGCCCCCCTCCCCCCAACACCTTCCTTGCCTCCCTCCTTAATCTGTTTGCGGGGTCCTCTGTTCTCCGGGCCTAATTTCTGAGCGGTCGAGGGAGCCTGGAGGGTACCACGGCTTGGTCAGCTGAAACCAATTGAAGTCCATTCACAGGGCTTTCTCCTCGTCCATTCTTCTCAGAATCTCCTGCTAATCTCTGCTTTTTGGTTTTCCGCCGGTGTAACGGAACTAAAGCTCAAAGAGGCCTGTTTCTGCGTGTGTTCTCCCCCCAAATCCTTTCTGGTCAGCTGGCCCCTGTTCTTCCTAATCCTCTCAGAGGCTTTATCTATCTCTGCGAGAGTAGTGTCCGCGTGGAACATTTTGTAGCGCGCAGGCATTTCCTAACCATAACCATAACCCTAACCATAACCCTAACCATAACTTTCTCTTTCAACTCAATTACAACTCATGCCCAAACTTAACCAAGCCCTAATGCCTACATTAAATCAGTAATTCTATAACCTAACACCCTAATTGGAACCCAATTTGAACTTTGTGCCTTTTTAAAAATGGGGACGACATAATGGTTTTGAGGAAATATTTGTCTTCATTACATAATGAAGTCAGAAACAAACCAAGACAAATCACAATAGCCCTAAAAGTAGCACTTTTTAAGCCTAGGGATTCATTTTGATTGATTTCTTTGATCAAAGTGGGCGTCAAGCAGCTTTTATTACCCATGAATCCATTGTAATATTTGATGAATTTGACGTAAACCCACACAGCACAAAGGATAAAAACTAAACAAATGACAATTCAGAAATAACGATTCTGTTGATTGTCCTACAGGGATTAGACAAAGTACGTAAGGAACACTACAAACCAGTTCAAATAAGCTGTCTTATCTGTTTTATTACTGTCTAACCCTCAGGAGCAACTCAGACGCTCGTCTGCTCCCTAGACTACACGATTACTGCAGTTGTCCTTTGGGCATTGTGTCTCACACACACATTTCTTTTCAGGTTTAGGTGAAGTCGCCTGTCTCTTTAAATTGTACAAAAATAACACCAGACTATGGACTTTGATCCTATCATAGCCAACATCTGAGCAATTCAAACAATAACAACGCAGTATATATACGTTGGCCACGAGAATGTCACACTGGGTAAACATAACAAAAAAGGCAGGGAAAAATGTGGTTGTTGTATATCAGCTTGATCAAAATACATTGTACTTTAACCTTTAACTAGGTGTAAACTGTTTAAAGAAATGAAGAACATTAATGAATATCATTTTAATCATACAAATGTACATGTCATAGTTGTTGGCACCCATAAAGGAAAACAAATTGATCCGATCCAAATTAAGTTTTGACTTTCTAAAGGGAACTCTTAGGTAGTCTCCCTTGACTGGGGTATATACGAGTATATATCATGGCTAACATGATAATAGGTTAGCCACGATAATACAATTATTGCATGTTATTTAGCTATAGCTGAATAAAACACCATTGGCCGATGCCAAACCCGATGTTTTTTCATTTCTGTACTAGTGTTCCATGGCTTAAATAAAAACATTTGTGCTATTGATGTCTTTCATTACAACGAATGCAAATTCAGTAATGGAACAGAGGAGAATCCACAAGCAAGTACCAAGGACTTAAAGATTTGTTTTGAGGAAAGTTGTCATTTCCTTTTTATGTGTTCTTACAACTCATCGACCATATAAAGGGATACAGTATCTGTATGAAGGGATACAGTATTTGCATAGTATTCCAAAATTGAAAGTTGATATTTGTATCGGCCGGTTTGCCAGTACTGTCACTTCAATGTGATGAACAGATCTAATTTGTTCAACATTGATCCATGACCGTGTTGTTTTTCTGATATAGAGTATAATAACTGCAAAACTGAAAGCAGTTGTTTTAATGCCGCTGAACTAACAGCGCATGGCTGGCATCAGTCCACAGACTGGGCAGTCATACATATCGCGTGCACACAAACACACCCCATTCATGCACACACACACACACACACACAAGGTAAACTGTCTTTATTCTGGACACACTTATTTGAAAACATTCGAGACAAAGGAGCCTTTCTGAAGCCTTCTCGCGTCAGCTGGCTTGGCTAATTGTAAACCCTAACCCTGGCGTTCCAGGAAGAGGGCAAACACAACACATCAACCCACCTGTGATTTAGTTTGGTACGAATGAAAGACCAACCGCTCTTAGTGACAGTGGTGTTCAAACTTCTCGAAATAAAAGTTTACATGCACGCGTTACGTTTGTGCCTCATTCCCCGTTTGTTTGCTTTTTCCAAAAGTGTTTGTGGTTTAACTACATTAGCGGTGGCCAAGCTAATAGGGACAGTCTGCCCGGTACATTCGTGGATCTGCTTATCAGGCTTGCAGGCAGACTGAAACGGCTA
Organism: Novumbra hubbsi; assembly: GCA_016801125.1. NCBI lineage: Eukaryota > Metazoa > Chordata > Actinopteri > Esociformes > Umbridae > Novumbra > Novumbra hubbsi. Next base: position 5,598 of record JACXGK010000328.1, read on the forward strand.
TTTTATTAGCATCAGGGAGTTTCAACAGATGCGACTCGGAAGAAGCACACAATTTCCACTGTACATGGGCCACTTATGCCTGCCAGTCAAGTCACCAATTTGTATTTAATTCCAGGTCATTTTCCCGAACAGACCCAGAAAAAGCATCACAATTGTATCTGAATAAGGAGTTGTATGCTTAACGGAAAGACCAGAGTTAGTGATTGAGAGTTTGGAAATTGTAAGTTAGAGTTGTTGACCTAAAGGTCAGAGTTATAAGACAGAGTTTTCCTGAACTCTGTCGGAACGGAGAATTCCTACTAGTTCTTAATTGCCTTGCTCAAGGTCAAAGAGACCTATTTCACTCTTGTTTCATAGGGAGTAAGTTTGAACTTGTGTGCCTTTCATACCAGCATATTACCCAACAAGAACATCTTTCAACGAATGTTATATGTGGCTTGACACTGATAAACATGGTTACATTGTGGTAAAATGAAGCGTTAGTCTTCACATGCTAGCCTCAAATAAAGAAATCCTCCTTCCTGCTTCTAGGTTTTAACAACCACACCATTGTTCAGTTTAGGCATGAGTCAGATGCTAAAGCTATAAAGGAATCAAAATGTAATCTAGGTGGGGAATTCTAAAGATTCAAGTATTTTTCCCTACGACTTATCATCAAATATGCATTATTTATAGTGATTTTTAGATATGTATATGTACAAAGGAATAATGATATGCAAGTACAAATGAATAATGTGTAATGTTTTGGAAACATGTGTTTTTATGGAATGCTTCTTTTCAGAAGTGTACAGCGATGGCTTGCACGTGATGTTTGGGATAGAGGTGAAAAGAAACATAAGCTTACAGCTTGTATCATCGAACAAAGACTCAAGTCTGGGCCGGATCCAGAACAATCGAAAAAAAACTCCCGGCCGATTAGTGAAAACACACTTCCCACAAACATGTTTTGTTACTCTGACCAGGAATCATCCATTTAAAGTTATGGAACAAAATGTCCTAAAAACATATGGAAAGCCCACACTAAGTTCAATCACTTACTGTCAAAGTTCAAAAAAGGAGGACTACCCAAACCGAATGTTTTCGCACTGGGAAATGCTCACCCTTTAAAGCAGTTTATCTTCAGATAATTGTTTTCTTTGGTGGGCAGGACATAGTAATATATACACATCCTAACCAAGGAAAAGCTGCATGTATTTGTATGAAGCCATGCAAAGCTGTTTCACTCTGTTGGCTTGCCAATACGAAACACATATTACCTGAAGTGTGCAATTCCTTCTTTTTCTTTCAAGACCAGTTTTAGTTTTCAATCTCAGGACCTTATAAGGTGTGAGGTCCAGGTCTGTCCACAGACATATAAAGCATTGCCATCAATAAATATATAAACACATCTTAACAATGTAAGGGGAATCATAGCTCATGTGGACTTTCCACACTGCCTCCATAAGGTTCTCATTAAAGGTTCAGCATGTCTGGGAAGATCTCATGAAGTCACCTCACGAAGATCTCATGAAGTCACCTCACGAAGATCTCATGAAGGCCAGATTCATGAATGTGCTACATCAGTCCAGCAGGTCCACCTCCACAGAAACCTCAACATGAAAGAGTTCCGATGAGGAAACAAGGACAACAATGAACTTATTGTATGTCAGTTTCTTTCCCCTGTGGCCCTTGGATGACCTAATATGGCTGTTCACTGTTATGACTACGGACAATCCACTGACCGGCGCTCAGACGGAGAGGAATATGAACTGTAGGACTTCAGGGACAACTCGTGGCCATTCGTGGGGAATCACCACGAATGAAAGTGGTTTGTGGAGTATGAATCAGCCAAATGCGCGGATAGAGAAGCAGAAAACTGACACTGCTCTGCACTGCAAAAAAACCTCCAACGGCTACTCTTTGTGTGTACAAAACAGTTCATAATATCGGACTTGTCCATGATGACAATACACAAGTACTTTAGGTGTGGCTCTTGCAAACAAATGGTGTATAGAAACAGTACAAATGGCTAAGCTACTGTAACCCCAGGCATCAGTAACAGATTGCTGATGGGCTGTGTCGATAACCACGTCCAAGTAAAGGATTACTTTACAAAACGTAACCATTCACCCAAACAGGTGTCCGGCCACAAGAACCACACACCCACAGCAGGTAGTGCATACGGAGCCTATCGTCCTGGCAGCAAATCAGACAGGCTCAGGCCCCTACTCAGGTGTGGGTCGCTAGCGCCGGTTCTGGTCGACCTGTTCGGCTGCCCGTTTAAAAAGGCTGCTTGAATCTGAATTCCTTCATGTTCTCTCAGGAGTTTTCACATTTGAGCTGTTTTAAAAAGGCACACCTATTTTGAGCTAATAAGCTTGCATGAACCTTAAAGAAACATTATGGCAATCGCCTATCTTAAAAAAACAATTATGCCGTGGCTAATCTGAGAGGATTTTAGACAAATAACCCTGAAATGTTATCTACAAATGTGGATAATGTGGATATTTGTTTTCATGTTTCTTTTATTTTTGAAGCCTGCTATGTGGAATGTCTGTGAAATGTTACTAAAATATTGATGGTGGAAAAGCAACCCTGGGGTTTTGGACAAACATAAGATTGACCGTTTTTTTTGTGACTCTGAAAAAGCACTCATATGCAGATCTGTTCTCTAAACATGTGGTTGGAACCTCCTGTCCCGGACGGGACCAAAGTGGCATCCTTCTCCCCTCTTACCGCTTTTGACCAGTATCCTGATGGTCCTGGTGGAATGTAGTTCTCTACAAAGGTCTTTGGTCTGTTTTATGGAGGGGGCTTGCTTACTAAATGCAGGCTGTTAAGAAACAAACTTGCTAGCTCCATTTCACACCGAAGGGAGCTGTCATGGCTGGGTGTTCCAGGCAACAGATCGTCTTCGCCTCTCCTTCCTTGCTTCCAACTTAGGCTTTCATGGGGCACCTTTACCTCGATAAAACGAAATACACTAACGTGAACAATTAGAGATGAAACGATTTGGTGTTTGACGTGTTCCGTCTCCCTTCCAGATGCACAGGGAGATGTATGCTGGCCGAGACGGGCAGCACCCCCTCCGGCACCCCCCGATGGGCCCCCCGATGGGCACCCCCATGGGCCCCCCGCTGCACCACCCCATGCAGGTCCCCATGTCCCCGCCCACCCCGCACTCTATGCCCCCCTCGCCCTCGCGGATCCCCTTCGGCCAGCGCCAGGGCCCCTCTCCGTGCAGCGCCACCGTGCCCCGGGAGCGCGTAGCCAGCGCCACGCCTCCCGCCCGCTCCGCGTCGCCCTGCCCCAGCGCCATCCTGGAGAGGCGCGACGTCAAGCCGGACGAGGACGTGGGCGGGAAGGCCCACGGCCTGGCCAGGGGCGGCGACCCGTACGCCGACCCGTACCTCCTTCACAACGACCTGAGGATGGGCCACAGCCCCGGCCACGGTGGGCACGCCTCGCCCAGGGACATGCCGGACCACGGCAGCCTGGCGGGCTACCACCGCGCATCCATCCGCTCGGCGGGCTCCTACAGCGGGCCCAGTCCCACGGAGGCCATGGACCAGCCCACACTCTACCGCCAGAAGTCCAGGAAGTACGGGGACAGCCAGCTGCCCACGCTGGGCTCCAAGACCCCGCCCCCGTCGCCCCACAGGATGGCCGAGGTGAGGATGCTCGACGTCCACACTGTGCCGCCCCCTCAGGGGGGCGTGCCCCTGGAACGCGCCTCCCCCGTCCGCCAGTCCTTCCGGAAGGAGGAAGCCGTCAAAGGCAGGGGCAACATGTCTCCGGTTGTCCCGGACCTCCAGGGTCACGGGCCTATCCCGGCAGCCAGCGACCCCCAGACACGGTAAGCCAGCCAATACATGGGATCTGAGGGTGGGTGGTTGGCGAGGGGGGACAGTGAAAGAGCATGCGACCGCATGGGAGCATGGATAAACTAACACGCTTGTTCCTTGCACTTTTTGGCTGCTTTGTATTCATCCCACAGCAGAGCTGAGTTGTCGTGCACTCACACACGCAGACACACATAAACATCCACGGTGTGCTATCATAAAACACTGAAGTCATGGATCGCCTGTGTGTCGTTCGGTTAGATTAGCTCAGGTTTGTGTGCGCGAGCCTGTGTTTGTAGGAACAGCTTATTCCCACTCCAGGTAAAACCGAGGAGTGGCTACAGTTGAGGAGAGTTGGTTTACTTAGTAAATAGCGGGCCACTGCCATAGTGCAAAAACGCCTCAGACTGTATATTATCCCTCCGGTTCAAAAACACGGTGTCTGCATTCCCGCTTAGATGGCGTAAACCCACCCACTCGTTCTTTTCAGCTTGACTGGCTCTGGTTGAACGAAGGGCAGAACTCCCGAACGCAGGCGAGGGCATGGGGGACGTTCGCCAGCCGTGCGATCATACATGGTTTCTGTGAAATGCCTTTGGGGCTATTTGGGGGGCTATTTGGCACAGCACTCTGGGAACACCGGAGAATACATTGGCCGGGTGGGTTGGATAAAGAAAAGGCGGAGAAACAGATCTGTTGGACCACCCGCATGGCACAAACACCACGCCCAGTTTCCCAACTGGCACCGCACCACTTTTGACCGTCAAAAAGGACGGGTCTCTAGGGCAAGGGATACCCTTTCAACGCAACAGGGTGCCGTTTAGGACGACCCTCATTTTAAAGGAACCAGGGTTTTGGGAAAGAACTTGCCTGGCGATACCTACTGTAGCTACACCTAAGGTTTTGGCGCGGCACGTTTTCTGTGGCTGACAGAAACGGCTCGGTTTGATCACAATTGCTCCTCTTGTCCTCGGTTCAGTCCTGGCACTCAGCGTCTCCTCGACCCTTCACCTCCTGTACCATTAGATAAAGCGATGACATGCGAAAGCACAGTGCTTCCTTTATGCCCGAGGCTCGCCGGTCACCGGGCAACGACCAGGCATAAGGCTTCCCATTCACCCTGTCTTTCCTCCGCGTCGACGGTGCAGCCAGAGTAATTTGAGAGCCGATGAGTCTGTCTCCGCTCCCTCGTACAGGCGCCGTCGACAACGTCCATTGTATCATTCCACAACGTGTCGTCATAGGTCCATCTAATCTCCAACCTCTGAGCTAATTCTAATAGACAGGCCCTGTCTGTTTTTATTTATTTTTTAATCATCATTCACCTCAATGTTGATTTGCAGGCAAGTTATTAGATCATGCTAGCCGGGATATAGTGTTTCTTTTATTCTTAATCTTTTTTACCTGGAATGAAGTTTTCACTGCTGTGGCGCGGTACTTTGACAGCTTGAAACACTTACTTATGGCCAGCTATTACTGGTACATTTCACTCTGTCGTTTCCGAAGCAGAAACACCACATCTACTTGACTCAAAAGTGTTTGTGAAAATGTACTGTTTTGCTCAAATCTAAAGGTAATGTTATTCTCAACATCCTCTAACAACATGAGTCTACATTATTTACCGGTTTATCATGCCAGAAGAACGGAGGGAGCCATTTTCTTCAGTTTAAAGTACTTCTAACTTAAATACGCCTATATTAAGAAGCACTTCTGACATAAGAAGTACTCTTAACTGAAAGGTTATAATTCCACCACCTGGTAGACCCCGAGTGTTAAAAGCTTGATTTTCTGATGTTTTCTGCAGAGAGCGAATGAAGGCTATGGAGCAACAGATTGCCAGCTTGACTGGTCTTGTTCAGCATGCACTTTTAAAGTCCCCAAACTCTAGTGGCACCCACGAGTCTCTCAGGTAAGCAGAAGATGAAACAGTGAGGCAGCATCGGGTATTGAATTCCCAGAAATTAACCAAGACTGGCATGTGCCAGAATAAAAAAAAAAGAATCTAAATTAGCTCTCAATGTTTGCTTCCTGAGGCAGCTTGGGGAAATGGAACCATGTCCTGAGGGGGGCGTGGGGTTTTAGATTAGCATTTCTTCCTTCAAAATGGATACCTCTATTGGTTGATCTGGCTGCAGCCAAGCACCGCAATTAAACATATTCTGTTCTTTTTTGGGGGGAGCTGGGGGTCTATTCCGTAGCGTGTCGGCTTGTGTTTAAAATAAACAATGTCAATGAATGCACAAAAACAGGAAATGTATGTGTGATGACTTACGGCGTTGCCAGACTTTAACCGCTAACAGTCACCATTATAACCTGTATGCCCGTCTACCCAACCATGTGTGGCCGCCTCTCCGTCTGTACCGTTTTTGTTTTACTAATATTCTTCCGACCCCTGATCCCAGGGTAGCGTGCAGCGTACTTTCTTCCTGAGTTCCAACCAAACGAACGAATGCCCTTATCCCTCTCTCTGTCTTTGCAGTGAACGGCCCCAGAAGACTTCACGACAAGCGTCTCCAGTTCACGGCGGGCAGAGTGCAGGTTTGGACTCCTTCTACTCCTCAGGATGAGTCACCAGTCTGCTCCCTTTGCAGTACACTACTTTTGAATTGAGCCCTTCGAAAGGAGTTTTATTCAGAATAGGGTGCAAGCCGTGAGACAGGCGTGACATTCATTCATTTGCGGTTCCTTCTCCTTTCCCACGCGACACGTTGAAAAGCATGTCTGTCATGTTAATACGTCACTCAACATGGTCTGCTACTTTATATATCCTCTGATTACTAAATTACAAGAACCTTCAATTGGACAGACAGGCTTTAGGTCAGTCTGCAAGCCAGTATACCGTCTAACTCAGCCAGCCAGTCAGCGAGCCAATCAGTGAGCCAGGCTGTGTTACTCTTGCCAACTCACATTCCCTTCAAATCCTCTCTGGATACATTCTAGCTGTCGGAGGGTCGTTAATGGCAACAAACCCAATATGTGCTGCTGTGAGCGTGACTTACAACGCAAGAGATATTTTTTCTCACTTCCTCCACAACGATTCAGCCTTGTCTAACTAGCCGACTGAGCAGATGTTGGTTCAATAAAAGAAACAAGACCTTGAGGTTGACGGAACAAGAAACAGAGCGGCATTCATACAAAAGCAGCTCCTGACATCTTCGCAAAACACGGTTTCATCTTCCATTTCTCCTTCCTCTGTTCCTTGTTCTCCTCTACCGCTCGGCAGATACGATCTGCACTGTCATGTTGTGTGTCTACACGGCGCCGAAACTGAAATGTTTTGTCTCGCGGGATTTCCATTTGCTTATCGTCCCCCCGGCATCGAACGCGGAAAGAATTGACAGTGGTCCGCATCTTTTGTCGTTCCTCAAAGACACGCTTGTCACAGTGCCACGCGTTCCTGAAAACATCCCCTTGGTCTCCGCGCTTCCCAAATGGCGCACTAACTCCTGGTTCTTGCGCTACATTCAGCCGGAGCCGTGGGGCTGCCCTACTCCCCTGCTAAGGGGTGTCGTTTGGAACTGTCGTATTGTGACACACAGGAAAAGCATTCCTCTGAACCTGCGCTTCAGGTCGGTGCAGCTGTCATCCACCCAGGGAAGGTTCTGGTGAATGGTTGCGGAAGGGATTACAGGTTGACAGCAGCACTGTGCTCTCTGGGCCCACTGCGGTGACGCCTGTGGCCCTTATGAAACCCTATCGCCTTTATAGTGTAGTGCCTTTGGCGGACCCTGGTTAGCGATGCAGCACCGGGTTAGGGGATCTTTTAGGACACTGCATCTCCCCCTCGCCCTGTCTTCTCTGTTTTCACTCTTTTCTCGGTTCCTTTTCTTTCTCTTACTGAGCGTTCTACGCAGACCGTTTGCTCTAGATTGGCAGGCGATTAAAGTGGCTTAGTGACAACAGAACAAGGCAGCTGATGGTGCCACTCCCACAACAAGCTTCCCCGGACTCTGACCTCGGCCTCAGGGTTAGGGTTCAATGGGTACAGGTCATTCCACTTCGTCCTAAAATGTCTTGGTGTTAAACTTGAGCTAGTAACAGTGCAGACTGCAAGGAGCATAGACCTAGTCGGTCTGTCAGTCTCGTAGGGACCACAGACATTTATTCTGCTGAATACGTCTCCCGTCACCCGTTGTTACGGTGATCGTAAGCACATAAGTCTCAGAGTGCTCCATTTTCCTTTAACAACACACTCTGTCCTTTAGCAACGTGTTATGTCCTTTCACAACACACTATGTCCTTTAACAACGTGTTATGTCCTTTAACAACACACTGTCCTTCTGGTTTATGGTACGCTACTCTCTTAACCAGGCAGTCTACACCAGAATCCTTATGCATCTGAAAGAAAACACATCTACCTTAAATGATCTTATAGACACCCAAGCTAACAAACATAGTCGAAAATTAAGCATTACCAATTTGCACTTACACATTCATAAGCTTGAACATGCGTATGCACACACACACAAACACACAGATACTGTACGTTATTGGGACATTATATTTTGTGAAAAAAAAATTTAGCCAGTTTTCATCTTTAGTCTTAGTGGCAAGTGAGTCCTATATTGGACTCAATGTTTTCTTTGGCATTTGGTCATCTTATCATTGTAGAACCAACTATCTTGTGGTGGTGTGAAATCTGGCTTTTTGATTTGCTCCTATTTAGGAAGTTCTCCTATTCTAGCTCCCAAAAGTGCAGTACAGCCCTCTGAGAGTAGCTCCACCCACACACTCCCAGGCTCCACCCCTTTCCATACCAACCTGCTCCAGTTCAAGAAGAATGTGTCGGACCTCCGGCTGCAGCTTCAGCAGATGAGACAGCTCCAGGTAATCCCCTTACATGCATCCAACGTTCATCTAGATTCTGGTTCAGTTTCCACATTGTCTGGCTAAGGTGTAGCGTTGACATTGGAGGAGAGAATGCTGATCCTAGATCTTCTCCGTGGTAGCACATCGCAACACCACCTAGGTCCACAGCCCCGTCATTCTTTTCCAGCCATTCATCAGTTTCTAATCGCTGACCGTACACATTCACCCGTGTGTGTGTGTGTGTTTGACCGGTTTGTATCATCCAGCTCCAGAACCAGGAGGCTCTGCGTGTTCAGCTGAAGCAGGCTGAGCAGGAGATCAGCGAAAAGCTGGCGGAGGCCCTGAGGCGTCTGGAAGACCCCGTCCAGAGACAAAGAGCCCTGGTGGAGGAGGAAAGACACAAGTACCTGGGTCTGGAAGAGAGAGTGCTGGACAAGCTAGGGTAAGACGGGAGCAACTCACCACCCGGATCAATAGGGACATTACGGCTTTGCTCACTTAGCCGTCGCTTCTATCAAGCGCCATACTTGC